>JAHDVE020006175.1:0-19506 GCA_022606495.2 Halesus radiatus
AATAATATAAAAACATATGAGAAGAAAATGTGAAAAAAAGTAGAAATAAAAATAAAAAATAAATACGAAAAGACCTGTCTAACATAAATAAATAAAATATTTTCATCCGAACTAGATATTTACTAAACCTTTAATAAAAAAAAATAGATCATTCAGTTTGGATGGGTATTTTGGCCTCCAATCTAAAATTCAGTTTTGTATGAAATAGGCACCGCAGGCGTTCCCCTTAAGATAACGTAGTTTACGTACTAGTGTATTAAAGCGAGATAAAAATTTAAACAAATTTAAAGATTTGTTTGATCAGGAAAATAAATCTGTCAATGTTCAACGAGAAGCTACATCCTCTGTGAAAATAATTTGAGTTACCATAAAAGAAAGTCTTGTTATTGAACTTGTATTACTTGAAACAAAAAAATCTCACAACGTAAGTTTGGACGACTTGATGTAAAATAAAATCTCCGCGAGGAATTATGTGTGAAAACCGTAGCTCGTAGATGCTTAGCATAGAGGCTACGCGGTAGCTTGAAAGTGACTCGTAGCATCGAGAGTACCCTTTGAAGTATTCAAATGATATTTCTCGGTTAAACAAAGACTCCAATAAGGGTATTTTTAGATGCTATATAAAACTGCTACCTGAAAGGAAAATTACAAAAAGTTTTCCATTCACACAAGTTAGGAAAATTTAAGGCAGTAGTATAGGAGATTCATCACAATCGATGACGTGATCAGTAGTCTAGTACTAATAAAATAAAATAAAGAAAAGCCAACGAGGTGACCGTGACCATGAGTCATCACAAAAGGTAGTGGTAGATCGAGGAGGATGGCTGGTCATCACAGTTTAAGGGTCTGCACTCAAAAATGACCCAAAACATCACTTTACAGTACGCTAACTTAAGCAATACCACAAACGATTTATCTGTAAATTCAATATGGGTAGTTAGAAAAATGTATATGGTTTCAAAAGATAAAAAATATCAAACTGTAATCTTTAAATTTTATGAAATACATAATAAAATGTCTGAAAATAGGCGCAGTTTGAAAATCGGTGAGTGTGATTTTGAACGTTTTACTTAAAATTCCAGTACGTATTTTAAATATAATTTAAAATTTAAAATTTTGAGGATTATTGTATTATTTTGAAACCTTACACATTTTCTTAATTGCCCATTGAATGTACAGATAAATTATTCGTGGTATTTCTTGAGTTAGCAAACAATCAATGTGTGTTTTTTTGGGTGCTGACGATAAAATTACCAAATAAAGTAATTTTAAAAAATTACCAGGGCAACATCATAATAGATAATGTGATTTGTTATTTAATTTAGATCATAAAATTTTTCCGTTACTCGAAAAAAAACATTTTTTCATACGATTCATTTAATAGAGTTGCTTATTTAATACGTTATATAAGCAGCTCAATAAAATAGCTCCATAAATAAGCAATTTCATACATTTACACGAAGAAACTCCACAGGTAATGAGATCTTATTAAGTCTTATAGCTTCCAGACGTTTGAAAAAAAATCAAAAAATTACTTTAAGACAAACGAGGCATTTAAATTGAGTCTTAAAAATATTTGCTTAAAAATATGCTAACGTTGATATAACATTGATTAGATAATATGTCGATTGATTGTACATGATTTCATATCGAATAACAAACATTAAAAAAACGTGTCTTCGGCATAAAAAAGAAAAAGATGTAATTGATGGGTGGATGGCGATTTGAAATGATGTTAACAATACTCATTTTTAGTTCCGTGCACGTGTCTAATATCAAAAAATTTAAAAAAAACACGCAAATTAGTAATATAATAAATATTTATGTACTAGATGTTACCCGTGACAAATATCGGTATGTAACTTGACTTCCCGAGGTGAAAACTGATAAATTTAGTTTCTACGGAAATATGAAAATATTTGAAATAATTATTTGTGTAATTTTCACATAGAAAGGTTCCAATTGTGAAAAAGTTACAATCGAACGTATCAGGAGATTATATCGTTGGTTTTTTAATAACTTAGAATTTGTCTGCAAAATAATGCTAGTTTATTATATTAAAAACAAAAATAATTATTTTAATATATATTTGCATAACATATTTATCAAATAAATCGGTCTTTAAAACAATAAACATAAAGTATAAAGACACCCAAACTTTTATTGATAACAATACATTGTGTTGTAATTTGATCTAAACTATTATATATTAATTGTTTTTGTGTTTAATTCGTAGAACTCCATTTTTTTTTTAAATTTAATGTAAATCAAATTTAATAATGTTATTATTAAGTTCTGCAAGTATTTTTAGTTTTTATTATTGTGACATCTGTTTCGGCGTTTAAGGCCATTTTAAAACTGTCAACTATTATATTAGTATGTCTGTAAACTATTATAGTAGGCACTAGATTAGAAAATAAAACCCTTTTTTTTCAAAAGCAGAGCATATTAACCTTTTAAAAAGCTTATCAAAACAAATCGCACCACCTCACTGCTCTTAAAAAAGAAAAATGTCCAATTGTTGAAGAAACTCCAATACTTACAAAAATTTCCTCGCCGCTCTCTTCAACGAGATGTTGGCTGACTGAACTTAGACGCGAATTTGAAGTTATGGAATTTTTACGCAAATATTTAAGCATGTATGACGTTAACTACTCCAGGGATATTTAATAGTCAACTGAACAAACGCTACCACGCCCGGTTAGTACGGATTTATGTGACTTGTTTCGTAATATGTATTTCTTACCACCGAGTAAGACTGGGTATTTCGTCAACAACCTTCCGAAAAGCCTCAAGGGGTAATGCGTACCCAAAAAAAGAAGTATAATTTTTTAAGAACTAACAAATTGACGCTACGTGTTTGAAGGTTTGATGTTTGGCTTTCTTGAAATATGGAGGGCCTTATTTAAAAATTTAGAAGGTTTTTGAAAGCTTCGGCTAATTTCAGGCCGATGTCGATATAGCCATCATTATGCAAGAGTCATTAATACGACATTGTTTTTTCGGAAATAAATAAATTTTAATGTAGGTTGATGCTTCTTCAGAATTTTCCATAAATTAAAAAAAAAATGTTTGTATTGTAAGAAACTTTCTTAATAAAAAGTTACATTATTTTTCCTCCATAAAATAAACAATTTTTTTTATTTATTTCCTCAATGCAGTAAATTTAACTTGAATAATATGTTCAAAAAGGTTAAAATCTTAAAATTTTTATTAAGTCAACGATTTTTGCACTTACGGTTCTTTTGCATTGCATTGTTGAAATGAAAAGTGCAAAAGAGGTACGTGTTTTGGTCAACGTCATCTCAATCAGCTCTGTATCTTCTTTACTTTGATATAACTCCATATTACACACAATCCTAACCTAACCTAACCTATCCTATCCTATCCAAACCAAACGAAACCTAACTCAACCTAAACCTTGAGGTTATCAGAAACTAAAATATAATATTATGGAATGCGTAAAAGACTCACGTAGGCTAGTGTTTTTCCCGTTGCAGCCATCGGAGGTGAATACATTATGTTATCATTCCCAAATTTAAACCCATAACTTAGGATTTAATATTTTCATACCACATATTATTTCTGATTTAAGTGTCCCGGATACTTCATCGTTCCGACTTAACCTAACCTAACCTAATCTTAACAAACCACAAGTACTTAACCTAACCTAACCTAATCTTAACAAACCACAAGTACCTAACCTAAGCTTACCAACCTAACCTAACCTAACCTAACCCAACTTAGCCTAACCTAACCAAACCAAACCAAACCTAACTTAACCCAAATCTTGAGGTTATTATAAACTAAAACATGATATCATGGAATGCGTGAAAAGTTCGTAGGTACGTATCTACGTATTCACAATAGAAAAAAAATGTTTTTAGACTCCGTGCATTAAATAGTTCTATTTTTGTAAATGTTTTATAAAAATAAACTACAAAATATAAGATTGTACGTAGGATCCTAATTACTAATAATCCTTCAATAAACAAAAAAATAAATAAATTTGAAGACAATCAAATGGCAGCGAATCACGCAATTGAAGATTTCTCTATAAGAAGTACCTGTCCAAGTAAATGTCTACTTTACTGAAGTGCGAAACGTATGGAAAAGTCAATCAAAGGTAAATGCTTTGAAAACTTTTTTTACACTTAATCCACACAGAACGCCCCGAGGGAAGTAATTTTTGGAAAATGCCTGATTTGAAACTAAGGTATTTATAATAAATGCTATACGATTTGCTACAAGTGATTCAATACTTTCAGCAGATTTGTCGAAACTTTATCTGGCCCACAAGCATTCGATGTCTGACATAAGTTCATCTATCATTATCGTGATTTCATAAGTCGATTGGTTTGTATCTTTTCCACTTTATGATTAAAAAGAGATGAAAGTATGTTGGCTAGATCATCTTCAGTTTTATTACATTTATTGAGTATTCTTTGAATGTATTATTTTTGTTTTTGGTAATTTAAAACAATAATAAACAGAAAGAAAAAAGAATTTAGAATGTAGGAATTGAAATTAAAAAGAAAAATAACACAATCAGATAAATGATCCAGTTTCTTAGAAAAACAAAATAAAATAAATTATAATATGGACATAGAAAACGCAATAAAATATATTATAAATCTAACAATATAAAAAGAATATAACGCACAGCAGGGGTTAGGAGTTATTATTAACCTTGTGATCCAATTTTTTCAACTGTGATATCCACCTAAATCATCGATACAAATAGACTGGTCTATACAAATAGACTGGTCTATACAAAAATCAAAAAAATAAACAATTTTATATCATACCCATCTAAATATTGGTACTATGTCACTTTACAGCATAAATCAGTTAGTTTTTTGTCAAATATTGGATGGCAGTAGGTATAACGGTTTGTTCAGCAGGTTCCTGTGGATGTATGTCGATTCTTCTGTAATGACGTCAGCGTTGTACATTGTATGTGCAAGACTCTTTATTTGTTCACAAAGAGGCTGTTTGCGCATGTTCATACCGAATTTTTGGCAACGATTGTCGGACTTTATGGACACAAAGATTCGGCGACGTTTGTTTCGTTAATTGTTGCTGGTTGTCCGATAAATTAAGCGTTGTGCGAAAAAAACATTATTATCTTACTAACCGTCACGCCATTAACCCCAGGAGTAGGTTCTTTTCCAAAATAGAAAAGAATATTACCAGGTTATGTATGATTAACTTGACAATATTTGAAAAATTCTCACTTCTATCTTTATAATATTTACGATAAAAAAATCGATCGTTTTTTATGTCTTATAACTCAATTATAGGGTTTTTGGTATTGCATATAAACCTACATACTCGTACATCATTATGAATTAGATAAAAAGAATCTGTTATGATATAAATATTTGTACAAATCGAATAAATAAATAATCGGAATATGTTGCTTGTGCATTGATGGAGGACTTAGCTAGCAAAATAAATGAACCCACGGCGTTTGTGTGGGAACCAGACGCAATTGTAAATTCAGTTACTAACCAGTCAAGGGGAAAAAGGATGCATAGCAACTAAGGAATGCACGTCTTTCAAAATCTGACAATAAAAAAAAGAGGCGCAGGACTTCTTTCAGTCGCCTGCGATCGTTCCTGCCTGACTGGCTAGTTTACCGGTTGGTTACACATTTAAGCGTTTTTCCACATTGTTTACGCCTTTCTGTTATAAGAACTGCATGGTAACCGTGCCATCTTTTAAAGGGTGTCTTAAAAATCGCGACATCAGATTTTGCCAGATGCTTAAAAAATAATTATTACATTTTTGCAAAAAACCTTTAACAAAACAATTAATTTAAGCGCATTTTTGGGAATTGTATACGTTATCAGAAACATAAAGGCTCTCCGGTAAGTAGCGGATAACCTTTCAACTGTGTATTTTCGTCATAAACATTTTTCATACGATTCATTTAATAGCGCAGCATTATTTCATAAGCAGCTCAATAAAATAACTCCATAAATAAGCATCTCATACACGGGTAATTAGATCTTATTAAATCTGACAACTTCCAGACGGTTGAATAGTAATATTTTAGTACAAGAACAATTTAAGAATTACGAGAACTGATGAAAAAAATTTAGTTTGTGTACAGGATAAAAAAATTCCATCAAAATACATATTCGAAAACACTCGTAAAATTACCAAAAACAAAAATAATACATGCAATGAAAATACTCAATAAATGTAAGAAAATTGGATCTGATCTGAGCAAACAAATCGACTTATGAAATCATGATAATGATGATGAATTTATGCAAGACATCGAATGCTTGCGGGCCAGGTAAAGTTTAGACAAATCTGCTGAAAGTATTGAATCATTTCTAGCAAATCATATTACATTTATTACATCTACCTTAGTTTCAAATAAGGCATATTCCAGACCCACATAAAAAATCTATATTTTAAAACTCCAATTTCATCGGCGGGGTTATTTTACAAAAAGGTCGATTATGACCTCTACCCCATCTCCTTCCCCTCCCCACTACCTTCGGCCTCACAATATACCCCAATTCGGATTGCCATAGTCTCAGTGGCTCCAGACGATTGGAGGCAGCTGGAGCAGGAATAAAAATGGACCCTCACAAGGTCGAAGTATTTTCTCTTGCTATTAAAGGCCAAAGGGAAAACAATGATTATCCATGAAGAAATCTGAAAGAGTATTGATTGTGCCCAACTACAGAAATGTGATAATGTGTGCATCCGTTTTATGCCTCTCCTAAACAAAAGTGTTTTTTCACATAGATACTTTTAATAGAGAAATCTTCAATTGCGTGATTCGCTGCCATTTAATTGTCTTCAAATTCGCTTTTTTTTGTTTGACCCTAAGTAATTAGGATCCTACCTAGAATCTTATATTTTGTAGCTTATTTTTGCAAACCATTTACAAAAACATCATTGTTTAATGCACGGAGTCTAGAAACAATATTTTTTCTATTGTAAATATGACGTACCTACGAACTTTTCAAGCATTCCATGATATTATGTTTTAGTTTATAATAACCTCAAGGTTTGTGTTAAGTTGGGTTTGGTTTGGTTCAGTTAGGTTAGGTTGGTAAGCTTAGGTTAGGTACCTGTGGTTTGGTATGATTAGATTAGGTTGGACTAGGTTAGGTTAGGTTCAGTCGGATTGATGAAGTGTCTGGGACACTTAAATCAGAAATAATATGTCATATGAAAATATTAAATCCTAGGTTATGAGTTTACATTTAGGAATGAACAAAATTTATTCACCTCAGTTGGGTGCAACGGGCAAAACGCTAGCCTACGTGAACTTTTTACGCATTCCATAATATTAAATTTTAGTTTCTGATAACCTCAAGGTTTAGGTTGAGTTAGGTTTCGTTTGATTTGTTTAGGTTAGGAAAGGTTTGGTTTGGTTTGGTTTGGTTAGGTTAGGTAAGTTTAGATTAGGCTGGACTAGGTTAGGTTAGGTTCGGTCGGGTTGACTGAAATGTGCGGGTAACTTAAGTGTATTATGAAAATATTGAGTAGTAGGGGTCACATTATGAGGAAAATAATTAAAGTGACAATTAGCAACTATAAAAATATGATTTTATATTTCGGAACAAAAATGTAATTTTATTACCTCCGTTGGGCGCAACAGGCAAAACGTTAGCCTACCCTCCCCAGATACTACAGATTCCAGTATGCTCAAGGAGGGGCGAGTTTCCGGTTTTGAAGCCGTTATAAGATCCAGGGTGGCTAGAAAGAGGGATAGAATAAACAGCTCCAGGAATATCCTCATCGTGGAAGCCCGCCTCAGTCCAGCCTCCAGCATCGACGCATACTGGACAAATATATTGGCCTCTCACATTTTAAATGTCACAGCACCTTAAAGACTTTATTTTTTCATGTACTTATTTTTTTTTAATGTGTCATGTATCATTCATCTTATTATATTTTTATAACTATTGTATGGAATGTGTGGGACTGCACTAACCTCCCCACATACCGGAATAAACATTTATTATTATTGTGATATTAATTCATAAAAAATGAAAATAAATTGGATGTACACAACTATCGGCCAACATATCCATTTAATTCAATCTAAAAAAAATATTAAGGAAACATTTCAGTATCGTCTCAGCTTCTACCCATAAATTTATCCTATCTAATAACAAATTTGGCGACTAAAATTATTTCTAATAAAATTTACAAGGAAATAAATCCATCATCTTTTCCATCTCGCATAAAACACTTAAAAATTACAGGCTATAAGTATTGGTAACCGGATGTGTTCATAGATAATGTAGATAACTAATTTTTCTGTGCCTACCACTCTACGTGTCTGCACTGCGCGGTGCTAGTAGATGTGAATTGAACTTTATCCGGTCACCAGCCAGTATGCTCAGAATGTCGGTACTGCATTGTGAAAATCTTCGTTTACAATAAATAGCGCTGTATAATCTATAGAAGCTGTGCCGAGTAATGGAGAAATATTTCCAATGATTTTAATTTTACAATCTGAACAAATCTCTTCTCATAAATGCATTTAACCCCTATTTCACGCTCTATTCTGTCAAATGAAAATTAATATTAGTGGAGTTTCAATATCAAATTTTCTTCATAAGAAAATTTCCTATTTTTCAAAACTTTAAAAAATGTGAAAATTTGTTTTAAAATCCTTTAAATAATTACCACTGCCATCTATGGAAATTCTTACCAAATAAAAATTATAATAAATAATTTTTGTGACTACTTCCATCTATGTAAATAATATGGAAGCTCGTTCCAATATCTTGATTGAAGAAAACATCGAGGTTATATAAAACTACCATAGAGGTACCCACTATGAAATTTAGTATCGATCGTCAAGTTCATTAGTCAAACATGTACAAAAATACCAAATTTTGAATAAAATATGTAGTAATTTGTAAAAGCGTATTTCTTGTCGGGTTCAATACTCAGATGACTCATAAATGCAGCCAAACAATTTCTAATCGACGATAAATTCGTAAAGAATTTAACAAAATCTTTGTGTTGTCTGGGTCACTAGTGACCGGTGGGGAATTTTTAAAGTTCCATTAGTGTACTAGAGCAGTGGTCGGCAAACTTTTTCGCCAAAGAGCCAAATATTTACATTACAAAGATTTAAAAAAAATTGAGAGCCAAATCTGTTTATTAATTTAGTAACCCTTATTACAATTTTAGACCTTCATTAAATTACTGGTACACTGAATAAAACTTCAGTTTATACTTAAAAATGATTTTATTTATTAATAAAAAATAGTATGAAAGTAAGGTATCCATACATTTAAATGGTGGCAATGACTGACAAACACTTAATGCAAACAATGTCCTTGCTTCTCCTTGGAAAGTTTGAGTATGTCAAGTTTGTATGTTGTTGTTTTTAATTTTAGCCACGATTCTTGGTTCTCATCAATAAGACGACTTCTCAGTTTACTCTTGATAAAATTCACGCTTGAAAAAGATTGTTCGCTTGAATATGTAGAACCGAAAAGGAAAAGAACGGCAATCGCCAGTTTTTTCAGCTGATCATAAGAGTCAGGAATACTATTCCAGGCGTCGAACATGATCATGTCTTCCTTCTCCAGAAAGGAGAGCACTTTAGAGGCACCCATTTCCTTTTTTTTTTAAATCCAGCAATTGTATTTCAAAATTACCAATGTCAATGACAAAAGGAGAAAGTTGCAAATCTGCTATCGTAGAATTAAGAGGGTTTTTGACGAATGCTAAGGTAGCGCTGCTGTTTTTAAATTGCTGAAATCTGCATGAGAAATGCTTCCGTCAAATTTCAAAATGTTGTTTTGAAATAGTGTTTGCCAATAGAGGAATTATTTTCTTGGCGATGTTTCAGCAGGCTTGGAAAGTGAAACAATGTTTCCCTTTCAAAATCTTGAGCAAAAGGGATAATTTGTTTTCAACTGAAATGACTTTTTCTAACATCGAAGAAATTGTGTTTCCTTTCCCATGTAGTTTATGATATGATTTAAATGAGAGGTAACGTCTACCATGAAATAAAAGTTTTGTATACACTAAACTTCTGTTAGTTCTGGATAGTGAACACCCTTCTCAAGGAGAAATGCTTTGATTTTTGGTAATAGGAATGCGAAACGTTTTAAAACGTTCACTCTTGATAACCAATGTACATGTTATAAAGCAGAAGATCAGCGCACTCACTCCATTTCAACTAAAAAATCTTTGAATTGGCGATGATTAAGAACTTTACCTAAAATCGAGTTGATAATCGTAATCATCAATTCCATAACATTACAAATTTCTTCTGAAAATGTCTACGCACAAAGCGCTTCTTGTTAAATGATGCAATGGTAAGCAAGTACCTCGTGATAAAAAATTTCTTTCAAAATAACAACAAACCCTTTTCTTACGCCGGTCATACTTTTGGCCCCGTTTGTTGAAATCGACACATTTTTATCAAGAGGAATACGATATTTTTCCATACACTCAATTACAGCATTTGCGATATCCTCTCCACGTGTTTGATCCTTGAGTGACGATAATCCTAAAAGTTCTTCTTTAGGACCCGTATGAGAAATAAATCTTACGAAAAGCGAATCATGCGCTGTATCATTTATGTCTCAAGACTCGTCGACTGCTATTGATAAAGCCGAAACCTATTTGCAGGATGGTTATATTCGAAAACATTTTAATTTTTCTATTTTTTATTGTTTTGGCAGACAATGGTAACTCTTTAATTTTTTTTTTAATGTCTTCTTTATTCATAAAATCACGTACTCGCTCTTCAGATGCATTTATAAAACAACTTTTATGTATTCACCATCTGTATACGATTTTTATCTCCTAGTAATCTCTTGACTAACATCAAAACTTGACATATTAATATTGTTGTAAGATTGCATCCAGTTATTAAATACAGAAGTTGATGTCTTTTGACTCTTCTGAAGTTCCTCAATTGCTTTCTTCCTTGCATAACCGACATGATATTTAGTGCTAAATGACGCGTGTTTAACTGTAAAGTGTCTCTCCAAATTTGACTTAATTGTTATGCGCGAATTGTTTGTTCTTTGCAAATGAGACATGTAGGATATTCATTTAAATTCCGAATAATCGCGTCTCGGTTCACTAAATTCTAAATTCACGGTTTTCATCTTCCGTTGTTCTTTGCTTATTTTTGGTAGACATGTCAAATAGCGCACCTATAAAAATATTCCAAATAATATTTATTTCAAAGCCACTAATACAAAATAATTGTCATTTTTAAATTGATGACAAAAATACCTGTTAGATGAGCAGCTGGATGGAGAATACAACAACTTTATTCTTCAGGAAGGTACCTTTGTAACGCGCGCGCGACTTACAGACACGATAAACTCCGACCACTGTAGAGAAGACTGTTGCGCCTGCTCGAGTATATTTGTGCCATAGCCGCATTCAAGGGGCCAAAGAGCCGCATGCGGCTCGGGAGCCGCACTTTGCCGACCACTGTACTAGACCATAATACCTATTTGCTTCCCGGTGTTAATATAAGTGTAATAATAGGTACTTGATTTATGGTGGCCATATTGCTTTCCACATTATTTGAAAACTTAGTAGGTAATTGGTTTGACGGTCTCCGTGGATGAGTGGTTACGATTCTTGGATACGAATCTGGAGGTCGCGGGTTCTAATCCCGGCGTGCGCAGCTCAGATTTATTTGATTAAATTGTCTTATTTCACAATTTATTAATTTAAACATAATACGTAGTATATTTGAGGCACGTTCTAGAGCGGTAGGTTCTGTAAGTATCGCCCCGCTGAAAGAGCACTATTCAGAATCGAAACGTTGGTTGAAATAATGGCTTTAGCCGCGTTTGGTGACCAGATCGGAATAGCCAGGTATTTCTCAACCTTCCTTTTTTTTCAAATGAATACCCCACAAGAGTCCCAACTGCTCCCAACCGCCTGGAGCCAACTTGGGAATGTTGTGGGGCTGAAGGTATTGGTGAGGGGAAGGTGAAGCGGAAGAGGAAAATGGGGAAATTCCTGGTTATTCAGATTTGGTCACCAAACACGGCTAAAAGCCATTTCAAGCAACGTTTCAATTCTGAATGGTGGTCTTTCACCAGGGCGATACTGAAAGTATCTTCCACTCTGGAACGTGAGCAAATATACTACAAATTATTTTTAAATGAATTAATTGTGAAACAGCACAAATTAATTAAATAAAATTTACTTTCGCACGCCGGGATTTGAACCCGCGACCTTCGGATTCGTAGTCGAGAGCCTTAGCCCTCGACCATGGAGGCCGTCAAAAAGACAAAAGCCCTCCTCCCCATATCCTTCCTCTCCTAAATACCTTCCGTCTCACAATATTTCCCAATTAGAGATGCCATAGTTCCATTGGCTCCATAAAAAAAATTGAAGATGTCTGACTAATGAACTGAACGATCGATATGTATGTACATTGATGTTGGTGAGAATTACCAGACACTTTAAGACTTTTTTTTCTAAGAATATTGGGCAGTTTGAATTAAACAGATTGATATAGTTTCAAATAAAAAGCTTTAAAAACACATCTTTATTTTTATATTTACTATTACATACTTCTATTCCAACATAAAAATAACATTTGTACTCATCTGATGGTCGGTTTATTAATTAATTATTTACTTAGCAAGCCTTTTGTCTATATATTATCCTATTATTCGTAGGTTGTGTGTACCTAAAATTGTTGACTATTGGTGATCCGTTATGCGTGTACCTCTTGAATACATTCACCTGGAAATAAAGACAAACCATATAAATAATATTTAACCCATGAGGTGGCGTGGTAATTTCCCTCTCATTTTATTCACCGCTGGGCCCCACGCGTCTCTAGGCGCTTGCGCTAGCTGTTCTCTGTAAATTTATTTTGCTCATAAATCAAGTCTTTTTTTTAAATACCGTTGTTGTTACTGTTCTGGAGAGCATCGAAATAATTTATTTTAATTTTTTTAGGCGAGGTAGTTATGGAAAGAATTTCCAAGTAACTTGCAACTTGTAACATTATGCGTGTAGCAACACGTTTGAACGGATAATTTGCTTTGGCTTTTGTTTCAGTGCTTAAACAGAAATCATACTTACGAAGCCATAAGGTATAGGTAAAGGCTGTTCGAACACTATCCAGCGCACATTCTCGTTGCACTGCGGCGTGGTCAGCGAGCCCATGTAGGTGTAGTAGTGGCTCCTCCAGGGGATCTGTACCAGCCTCAGGGGGAACACGGCCGGGAAGATCAATCGGCCCTTCTGCGCCTTGGACAGCGTGGAGAGCATGGACACCACTGAAGCCATCACTAGTCTCGAAGGCTGGAAAAAATTAACATGCATATTAGTTCTCTTTTGATTTAGTCAATAAATAGGTTTTTAATCTATACCAGTTTACTGAATATGGTATTTAAGTATTGTATTTATAATTACAGACTGACAACTAATCATAATAGCTAAACTCTTCAGCAAGCAGACGTCTTGTCATATTCCGCTAGTAGTCGGTAGCCGACCTGGCAGGTACTCGGCACATTCCACACACAGCAATATAATGCTTACCCGGTTTACCAGGGGTAGCGAATCTAAAGGATCCAACAATCTCTTCAAAATCGTAATTCTATCAAATCCAATATTTTTCAAGAAGAGAAAATTCATCAATTTTTGAAAAAAAAAATCCGTTTCCCCTCAATTTGTTAAAATTTACGTGCTTGACTTCCCGGATTGTACTTACTGTAGTGTAGACGTGGGAACATTAGATCGTATGTGTTCCCTCTTTCCCCTATTAAAAAAAGTAATTTTTTCTATCAAGCCTTAATGCCAGTTGCCTCCATGCAATTCAATATTTTATATGTTCTAAAGTCTAATCTTGAATTATTTGATAACAATCTGATACTTAACAACAGATTTAATTATCCGTTAAAAGGTAAACAATTATTTTTATCAATGCAGAGACAATTTAATATCGCGAACGTATAACCGACTAGTACAGTAGTCGGACAATACTGCGGAAACCGCGCGGCAGCCGGTGCTGGGCGGCAAAACCGGTGCATTTGCCTGCGTAATTAGAGTAATGATTAGTTTATTATTTTATGAACAACAAACCCAGTGTGTAGTGTGCACCACTGAACATCAAGGAGGTGCTTGGTTACTATAAATATTATTTAAAATGAACGAGTAATTAATTGTTAGTTGTTTTACCTATAACTTACGAATTTATTCTATCATTATTATGAAACAGTGAATAATTAATAGTGGTTATTGTGATATCGCAAAGTCCAATGCCTTCGTTTAAACAATTAACTAATAGCAGTTGCAGTTAAGTTAATGAGTTTTCTTAACTCAAGGTTAACTTGTATGTTATGCTAAATTAATGAGTATCGGATGTGGCGCAAATGAAATGGTATTGCATTATCTGGCAACATTAAATGTTGGTGAGAAAAACCCATTCATAACCAGATAAAGTTTATTATTACTAGTTTATTATCCATGAATGATAAATACATTATCCGGGCTACCGGGCTATTACCAAAAGTGAAAAAGAAAAATAATTTAAATGACAATAATGAGTCATTAAACTGTCAATATTATGGGCGTTAAGAATCTTATTGGCAAAACTGTTTATTTTAGGAGTTTGGTGCGTTTGGGAATTAATATAGATGTTTTTTTTGCCATCCTTAGCCCAATACTAGAATACATTAGCCATAGCATTACTTACATGTACTTTTTTTTCTTTCTTATATTATTATTTATGTTAGAAATGCCTACATCATTTTGTTAATACAATACAATCACCAATTTAAGGCCAGTGAATTTTCCTTAAATGGATTGAAAATATTAAGTGAAAATCAACTCTTTAAAATTCCGAAAATGCGTGTAATATGATGAATTTCGTTACCTGACAAATATTTAATAAATGATCAGATCGCCGAGATGCGACCTTATCACTGATAACTTTGTCTTTGGGCGCGTTCTTTTTCTTCCTCGATCTCTTCACTTCCATCCTTTTATCGAGAATAATTTAATGTCATTTCAGGTGACCAGAGTCACCTTCACCTACTTCTGACCATGGCAAACCCTCTTCTTCAGTTACTTGTTCTTTAGAATTCATGTATATCAAGAACTTCTAACCCTTCTAAATCTATGTCTGCATCTTGGTCATCGAACGAATTCTTTCAACCATTTTACATTTGATCGGATATGTTGTTTTAATGTAGTCATTTTCAGTTAGCTTTATATTGAATATCTGTCCCTTGTTTTAATGCTTTGCTTGCCTATGTCTGCTACTTAAAATCAATGAAAATTAGGCAAATCTAATGTGTATTATTTGATGTTCATTTTTTATAACTTATTGAAGTTTGTGAAGCTCATTGTGATGTTTAATCATTGAAGAAAATAATATTAACACATCCCAAATGAACCACGAATCCGAAAAAACAACAGAAAATAAAAAGATTTCAGTCGCATCTGGGACTCGAACCCAGGACCTCTGCTTATTCGGGGTAACCGCTTAACTAACATAGCTAATGAGACCAGTTCAATTTACGCCATCTACACTGATATCTTACTTCAAGTTCAAGACTTGTTGATATTATCCTCCATTTTCAATCCCATATTATTGGCTGCTATCCTTATGATGATTGCAAAGTTCTTCATGAACACAATTATCATCGGAATAGAGTCTCGGATATAACTACACATCTATTGACTTATTTTACAAGTCTGGAAAGAAATTTTTTATAACTTATAACCGGATAGGCAGAGGTCCTGGGTTCGAGTCCCAGATGCGAATGAAATCTTTTTATTTTCTATTGTTTTTTCAGATTCGTGTTTCATTTGGGATGTGTTAATATTATCTTCTTCAATGATTATGTATTATTTGATATACAATTGATATATTTTCAATAAAAAAATCGTCACAGTCACCTTTCACGAAAGATTCACGTATTTGACATAGGCACTTCTAGCACTGACTCCCAGATTATCATACATGGTGAAATTACTTATATTGCACGAGTTACGGTACCCACATAGCCAGTGTTTCCTAGTTTGTGTGTCGAAACAAGACACCAGGAAAGCTACTGGTGGATGTGTCGACATTTCAGCCATTTCTCATAAGCGAGAGGGTTTATTGTGAGCTCCCAGAAGCGCTAAGTAATCTCGAGGTTAAGACACACTATAACCCCGTTATTGATGGTTGAAAGATTCATGTGTAAGTAATATCAATTATAATGAAGTTTACCTTGAAGAGTAATGCAACCACCGCAATAGCTTCTGGATCACCCGATGCAAGTGCAGCCGATGCATTTCTGTAATCATAATAGGAACAAAGGTAATTATTAGGGATCTGAAAATGTCGCGTTATTTTTTGGATAAAGTGGTTTTTCGGTGAAATTCGTGTAATTTTTAGGAAAATGGGCTTATTTTCCAAGAAAGGTATAGATATTTTGCAACAAAAGTGGAGCATGTTTTTGGTATATAAAAAAATGTTTTATTTCATAAAATGTCGAATAAAGTAAATTTTTTAAAATCGAAAAACGTATCAGTACGCGACGTTTTTGACATAAATAATAATTGGATAATTTGTATAGCGCCGTTTTTGTGAAAAATCACCTCAAGGGCGATGTTAAAGTTATCAGAGTTCCATTTTATGCCTATTCAAGCTTGTCAAAATAATAAACGAAGTAATATTTAAAACAAAGAATATTATTCATTCCACACAGCATCCCCAAAGATGACATAGGCCTTAGGGGAAATTATTTCCTTCAGGGCCTTCTGTGTGGAGTAATTGTAAAAAATAATTAATTTTATATTTTAAAATACCAGAACATCGCGTGAAAAATACGAAAAATTGCGATTGTTTTCCCGAAAAAATAAATTTACCGTTATTTGCGTGAAAATAGTGAAATTCGTGTTTTTCGTAAAACAATGATTATCCTCAATTCAAAATTATCCGGTCTCTAGTAATTATTAATGATTTATCAACATGACAATTTTAAAATATGTACCTACTTGTAAAAACATCATTCAAGAAAACGTTAAGATTTAGGAACTAATTCCCTACTTTCAGACATTGTTTCATTCGCCCCTTGCGTGGTCATACTGTTATCAATCACTATAAAATCTCCAATGTAAAGCAAATGAGAAACAGGTTCACAAATTCAAATTAACATTATTTTGCACAAACGACTGCGAAATAAGATAAAGGATTAATTATTAAATTACCTACTTACAAAATGGCAAACACGATGGTTATAACATATTACTAACTAACTAACTAATTAACCATCACGCTGTTTCCCCGCAGGGGTAGGCAGAGAGGATGGACCGCCAAAAAACTCTTGGCATACACTTCATGCTTCATTCACATTAATGCAACGTTTCATACATTCTCTTCTGTTATTCCAACTTCTGACATGGCCCGACTCAAGTATTTGATTCACTTGATCGTGCCATGTCTTCCCCGGCTTCTTCTTCCATTCACATTCGCGTCATATGTTCTCTTTACACTCCTTTCTTCGTTCATTCGCTCTACATGCCCCAACCATATAAGCGTCCCTTCCTTAACCTTGCTCACTACGCTTACATCAGCCTTGCATTCTTTATGAATCTCAACATTTGTCACACGATCATACTTGGTTTTACTACACATTCGTCTCAGAGATCTCATTTCTACAGCATTCAGTCTACATAATAAACAATAAGGAACTTACATTTAATTTTTTTTTTATTAAAGTTTACGTTCTAATTTAATTAATCTTGTGTTGATCTTCTAACTTAAATATCGCTTTAAATAAAAAAAAATAGGTATGTTTTTAAAGTTAAAGTAAATGTTAAGGTTTCAATTTTTAAAATCCCACCAAAACGCACGAAATCTATGACTTGTTGTGTGTGACATCCCACGAGTAGTCAGAATTAGCGGTTTGGTAGCGTTCTATGTTTGATAGGCGGTAGTCAATATTGTATGCATTCCATGCAAAACTTCGAGACCTGTTTACTACTAAAAATTAATAGCTTTTAATTGAAGGAAACATTGTAAAACGTCAGCGTCTCGCAACTATTGTAGGAGAATTGTACCAAAGAGCACAGACACAACCATTTCCGTAACTGATAATTAATTTATCAGCATTCCAAAAAATCCATCACTACTAAAAATCCAACTTTTTTATAACCGAAAATGCAAAACTTGGCTTTGGACCTAATACATTCGTAATAGGTACATGTATTGTGGTACTGCCGCATATCGGATATATCGATGCGGTTCTACAGATATTAGCGTTCTGACCGTTCCGAGATATTAAACGATATTTTCGTATTCATATCCATTGAATACTGATTTGGTATGTGATAATAATAGTAATGATATTTGGATGATTTGAATAACGCCATTTTGTTGAAAAATCACCTCAAGGACCCTGTACAATTTTTTTTCTTAATGCTCTATCTTATTACTAACTATAGACAGTCTGTAATTTCGATAATCAGTACTGGCGTCACTGACCGTTCTCGATGTATTAGATATTCATCGTTATCTAATATTAACACATCTTTGGTATCCCCGATATTTCATAAAAAAATATTTCATGGATGTCAAAAACGAACAAAAAAAAAACTATTGGAAATAGCTAGAAATAACAAACCATGAAAAATTTACAAAAAATTAAACCGCTATTTCTCGGACTTGATTTAAAACTATGTCTCGGACTTTTGATTTAAAATTGTAGCAAATTTTGTCTACCTACTTTAAGAAGTATTAAATGATCCGAGTCCGCCTTTCATTTTCAATAACTCACACCCGCACAATACGGCTATGGATGAATGTCGGGGAATAACAGTAAAGTAATCTTATTTTCGATTCTTAATATCGACTACCTTAAATCGAAAGGGCGTAAGTGACAAATCGCATTTTTACGGGTAGTGAAAACAGTGGAAGTTTTTGGTTTATTTTTTTTACTAACTGTATGTAATTATTTGATGTTTTTCTTATTTTTGAGCACTTGAGGTGATTTTATCAAAAAAACGGCGCTGTTTAACGTTTACTTATATATGCACGAAAAAAAAAAAATAATTTGTGCACTAAATACCACCTTTTTTCGCTGTTTTCGCTGTCCTGAATGGTAATGAAATGTCATACGCGTCTTTGACATTGTAAGGATAACGGGAATTATAAATAGTAAGTTTAGTAAGTAAAAAAAATATTGCTCACTCGTATCTAGTTTTGAAGTGAACAAAATGCATCTCCATGGCGTATTTCTTCTCGTTGATGGTGTGCTCTGCCCCCGCCACATCCACATCCCCCCAGTGGCTGTGGATATTGGCCAATTGGTAGCTGCCGTCGAGAGGTCCGCCCTCCATAATGGGCTGATCGTCGGGGGCCCCTCTGCCCCAGGGGCCTCGTACCTCCACTGGAAAACAGTTTATTATTACTTCAAATTATTACCAATGGCATCATTAAAACAATCTCCATAGAATACATCAATTCATAAAATCAAGCTAAAGGTTTCAGTCTGGAATAAAACAAAAGGTACCCCATTT
>JAHDVE020006176.1:0-49968 GCA_022606495.2 Halesus radiatus
GCATATCAAATATACTAAGCATACTAAACATCCTAAGCATACTAAGCATACTAAGCATACTAAGTATACTAAGTATACTAAGCATACTAAGTATACTAAATATACTGAGCATACTAAGCATACTAAGCATACTAAGCATACTAAGCATACTAAGCATACTAATCATACTAAGCATACTAAGCATACTAAGCATACTAAGCATACTAAGCATACTAAGCATACCTAGCATACTAAGCATACTGAGCATACTAAGCATACTAATCATACTAAGCATACTAAGCATACTAAGCATACTAAGCATACCAAGCATACTAAGCATACTAAGCATACTAAGCATACCAAGCATACTAAGCATACCAAGCATACTAAGCATACTAAGCATACTAAGCATACTAAGCATACTAACATACTAAGCATACTAAGCATACTAAGCATACTAAGCATACTAAGCATACTAAGCATACTAAGCATACTAAGCATACTAAGCATACTAAGCATACTAAAGCATACTAAGCATACTAAACATACTAAAACATACATACTAAGCACTAAGCATACTAAGCATACTAAGCATACTAAGCATACTAAGCATACTAAGCATACTAAGCATACTAAGCATACTAAGCATACTAAGCATACTAAGCATACTAAGCATACTAAGCATACTAAGCATACTAGGCATACTAAGCATACTAAGCATACTAAGCATACTAAGCATACTAAGCATACTAAGCATACTAAGCATACTAAGCATACTAAGCATACTTAGCATACTAAGCATACTAAGCATACTAAGCATACTAAGCATACTAAGTATACTAAGCATACTAAGCATACTAAGCATACTAAGTATACTAATGGTACATATAAAATAAATAAATAATTCAATATTATTTTGTATGAATTATAGTGATCATTTAATAAAATAAAATTTACTCGCGAACCGATTCCGAATGAATACATAAAGTAGTATATATAGTAGTAATACATCAAGAAGTATGATCTTTACCAGTGCTCCGCAACCTTTTCTCATCTACGGCACACCAAAATTCTTCCTAGAATTCCGCGGCACACCAAAAGCCAAAATGTAAAGGTATTAAATTGTATTTTACAAAAAAATTTCGTACATTGCATTTGACCACGGCACACCGGTTGCGGAGCACTGATCTATACCGATTTAAACGAAAGACAATGTCGCCAATTTACATTGAACCATTTGATTTCTATTCCCGCTTCTTATCGGACTTTTCTTTAAAAAATCTTCCACATAGCACCCCCAAAGATGACATTAACGCTTTTTGTTCATTGCTCAGACCGCTTGTGCCACAAGTTTCCGGATACCGTGTGTAATGATAAATAAATTCTTCTATTTGTTATTATCCATATGCGAAAGTTTTATCCATTAATGTTTTTTTTAATGATGCGGGGTTTCGAACCTACAACCGCGGAGACCAGAAAGGCACCACGAAGGTCATCGAACAAAAATAACCTTGAAAACAACATGACGCTTTTACGGAGCATGAACAAAAATCATTATATTTCACAATTACTTTAATTACAGCATTGTTTTCATTTAACAAAAATGGTTTATATACAATAGTGACCAGTAAATCAATCATCCAAAGTAAGACGGAAATCAAATTGTCCATAATGGCACTTCATTGCCGTACAGTCAAACAAATCGATTCAAACCGCAGCCGATTTGTCGATGGCTTGTGTGTATTATGACTGTAACGTAAATGGATAGATTCTCTTATCCGCTTCATCGCGGCAAAATTATAAGGCAGTGGCGGAAAATGATAGCTGATAGAGCAGTTACATGTTACATTGCGGGTAATGATCTTGGGGTGCTTAGTCCCTAGTCCCAGTTCTCTCACTGTCCGGCAGTAGCGGCGGGTAACTTATATACGAGTATATATATATATATTTTTTTTTTACATTAACTCCATTCAGGAGGCCTTGTGAAAAATAATTACCCCCAGGACCTGTCATTTTTTCAGATGCTGTGTGCAGGGTCTTTTAAGGAAGTTCAGCAAACGGTATGGTATGAAGGAAAAAGGTATAGGGATGAGTAGTAATCTAGGGGTCAGTGTGTCCAGGAGTGAAAAACGTATTAATCCTTCCCTTCCACTGTGGTGTAAGGTAATGGGTTGAGAGAGTCCGGCTGGAGACATAGCGGAGTCTCCCTTAACTGGCGTCTCCCGATCCGGCCGACCGCGCAGAGGTTGGCAGGCACCCTGCTAAGTCACCGAACGTAGTGCATCACTTGGAGTGACCCACGGCAGAGGTATTGGTTATTCAATGAATGATTCCCGGGGCGGCGGTACCTATACCCGTATCCCAAAATCATTATTATTTTTTGAATTGCATTTATATGAATGCACATTTCAATCACGAGTGTGAACTGCTAATAACTTTATTTTCTTATATTGTATTTTATAATAGTAATTACATAAAATGGGAACTTGTGCCCGCTAAGCCACTGCAAGTAGCTTGTCAGCAGGAGATTAGTTCAACAGTATCATATAATACAACAATAAATGAAAATCGTACAAATGTAGCGCAATACTAAAACAATAACAATAAACAAGTTAGAAAAAATATTTTTTTAAATATATGAAAACAGCACATCACTTTTGTTATAGAGATTCTAGACTCCAATTACATAATACCGATTTAAATAATATTATAAAAATATCACCACCTATTAAACAAATTGAGAGATAAAAAACAGTAGAACAGTTTTGTTACAGTGAGGATAGACTTATTATAATAGTAGTACTTAAATAATTTTAAAGATACGTGCAGCTATCAAGGAGACCATTTTCAAACTATCATTGTTCAAACATTTTCAACAGTTTGAAAATGACCTTAAACGCCGAAACAGCTGTCACAATAATAACAACTAAAAATACTTGCAGAACTTAATAATAACATTATTAAATTTAAAAAAAAAAAAAATTAAATATGAAAACGGAAAAAATGACAGAAAATAAAATAAATTTCAGTCGCATCTGGGACTCGAACCCAGGTCCTCTGCCTATCCGGGGTAACCGCTTAAAATATGTAAATCATAAAATGTACATATTAAAATGAGGTTTTTAAATCTCAATAAAATAATTAATAATTAAAAATTGAATAATTTTCTTGTTGTATGAAAATAGTTTCCCTTTGGGAGTTGAAGTTAATCCACAAATTGTTGACAAACCGATTGACTCACTTTCTGATTGATACTTGTTTAAATGTTGTACGTGTAAAACGGGCTTTTTCGTGCTTTTTTAGAGAAATGTGTTACTTTAAGGTTCCGGCCTTAGAGTAACGGTATATTGTTACTCTAAGGTTCCGGCACAGAACTGTCACCTCCGAGAGCTAGCAAAATACTAATAAGTCTCGTCCATTCTGTGCGTGGCAAGAGACTTGCGTCTGCGCATCTATATATCTAGTTCACCATCTTCAAAAAAAACTCTTGTAATTCTATTTGTTGATTAGATATTTTAAAATATTTTTCTGCAACTGTAAATCAACGTTTTATTAGGAAAATAACCACGTATTTCATCAATGTTTACAATAATGCATTAAAACATACAATTTCGTAAAACAATTTGAATTATTTACGAATTAGAAGTGCACCGCACTAGTTTTCAGAAAATTATGCATTGTACAGAAAGTTTCATTTAATTAAAAACTTTTTTTTCCGTCTATCGCCATCGGTGTATATACTTGGTCGATGTTATACCAAAAACAAATGTTTTTTTTTTCTGTTTTTAAGCTATAATTTTTTAATTTTCTATTTTTAAGCTGTAGGTAGAAAGTCACCAGCTGTCACTGCCCTACAGGCACTTATTTAGCAGTATGTATTACGTACTTCTTCTGGATTTCACGAAGGTAGTTGATAACAAAGTATTCTGGAAGTGATTGTTTTAACGCAATAGGCAAGATTGCGGCACCATATGAAAATACCAAAATACCGGCTAAGCTTTGAAAACAGTTTTATTGTAAATTTTCCCAACTCGTTTTCTCCAAATAAAACTAATAGACAACGGAAAATTGCGAAAGAGAGATTAATAATATATTTATGTCAAACCTAAAGAAAATTACTCAAACCTTATCGGAAATAGAATCAGAGTTAGAAGTTTGTCTACTTTAAACAGGGTACTCTCTAAATTCCAAACCACAAGGCCATTGACGCAAAGCTGGAACTCTTGTGTGATATGACATTTGATAAATACATATATTTAATTAATATTAAAAAAAATTATATATAAAAAAACCCATGTACGAGCCCCAATAACACTATGTCGACTAATTTATCTGTATACCTACCGTTTTATGATTTACCATTCAAAAGCATCGCCTTTATCTACGCAAAAAATGTTATTCATACAAAATCGCTGCAATATAGTGTCAATGATCTATTCCAACTATGTTATTTGGATATTTCAGGTTCCCACACAATTTGTTCTCCGTCAGAATACAATAGACCTACTTATATTAAATACTTAATTTATTAAATGATTAAGATATAAGATACTAACAAACCTTAAAAGAACTATGAAAAAGAAAAAGAAACACTAAAAATAAAAAGGTATCAGTCGCATCTGTAAATCGAACCCAGGACCTCTGTCTTACCGGAATAATGCTCTAACCATTGAGCTAATGGGACCTGTTTATTTTACGTCATTTTTATCGATATTGTACTTCAAATTTAAGAATGATCGATATTATCCTCAAATAATTCAAATTTTATTCGTTTTTCTTTATTTTTGTATGATTGCACAGTTCTACAAGAGTATATTTGCAATTTGAACAGTGTCTAGGATATACATATTCGATTTTTATTTATATGGGACATCTATTGACTTTTAAAGTTCAGAAAGAAAATTCAATTTATTGAAATAAATTATGGAAGCTTATAAATCTCATCCAATATGTTATCATTATTTTCATAAGAAGCTATCAGTCTGTGGTTTGACATCATAAGAAATAAAACAAACACTTTGTTATAAAACAAGAATATATTATATTTTTCGACTACCGGTTTCGCTTAGATCAAGCTTAGTCTGGGCAAATATAATAACTATTTATTATTAACTAGTTATTATTTAATGGTACCGTGTTTGATAGTAGGCTGACATTTCATGCTCATATTGAAGTTACCTGTAGTACTTCATTAAAAATGCTGGGTTTCGTCCTACGTACTGTAAGGAATTTTAAAGACACTCGGGTTCTCATAATGTTATATAACTCACTAGTAAGGAGTAGCCTTGAGAGTGGGTCGGTCGTTTGGAGACCACGTCAGGTTAAGTATTCCCTCATGTTGGAGAGAGTTCAGAAGAAATTTTTTAGATTTCTCTACCAGAGGAAGTATGGCTACTGCCCGTGGATCTATCCTACCGATTTTCTTTTAGGTATTCTCGGAATGAACCATCTGCGGGTCAGAAGGGATGTACACATTGTTACACATTTCTTCAGACTGAATCGCGGATGATTCGAAAACTCGGCTATCATGGAAAGCATTAATATCTATGTTCCCGATGGTTATCTCCGTCACCGACAGCATATACTGTTTTATCTCCCGGCCTGCAGGACCAACTTGCCAATGGTCATGCCGGTGGGGAGGGCAATCTTACTGTTAAATAGAATCACTTCGGATATGGACATATTTAGCATCAATGAAGCTGCGTTTAAACATAAAGCTTTGTTACTACTTGTATAATACCAGTATGTTGACACCTTAGTTCAATAGGGAAATAATTCAATATTTCTGGGTTTTGAGTTAATGATGAAAAATGGTAAAGAAACTCTCCCTTCTCATATTTAAATAAAAAAATAAGTCTAATTCGTCCTAATTATGTAGTCAAATAATTCTTTATGGAATTATAATGAAATCAACACATTCTTAGTTCAATGGAGAAACATGTTAAATGTTTCCGTTAGGTACTTAATAAATGAAGCCTTTATTATTTACACCTACGATATGATAGGTTGATAAATTACTTACATGTTGCATCTATTGATATGTTGTAGATTGACAAAATAACTTTACATCGGAGCGATGTCTTTATGAAAAATTTTCAAATCCAGTTTTCTCTAAATAAGGTGTTTTGAGTTAGTTCCCTATTGAACTAAAGTATCGATGTGTTGTATGCTAATTCTAATATTAATAATATAATAATTTTTAATATTTTTTTCTAAATAATTATTTTCAATGTTGTACATCCTGTCTAATTTAATAAATCTTTAAAAATGCCTTAATAAGTAAATTTTGTAAAATTTTTGAAAGGAAAAAAAAATTGAATTGAGAATAAAGAAATGAATTGAATTAACTTTTTCACCATTTAAATATTAAAATTATTATTTATATAATTTGTCGGTGCTTATGTTATTCGTATCCTGACGAGGGAACTATTGGTTTCGAATTATGTTGATACTTATTTATTAAATGTTGATTTGTACAAAACAAAACTTTGTTTAAATTTGTTTTTGCTTTCAACTTAATTCTTTCACTAATACTACTTTTGTTAATATTGCCGCAAAGGGAATAGAAAAAAGGTAATAAAGGTTATAATCGATTTAGTGGTAATAATGGTTTATGAAACGGATTCTAGCCAGTTTGTCACGCGTCCATTGAGTTTCCTTTCTTGCCAAGGCACACCTGGTCAAGGAATCACTGAATGACAATGGCGGTGTCGTTCACAAATAATGTTAAAGGATACAGAGAAGAGATTGTTAATTCAACAAACAGTTGAATTATTTCAGCTTTCCACTCTCCGCTATTAATCAAGTGTAATTTATAAGTCTTAAGGGACCGTTTCCACTGCAGCAGTGTGAAGATCTGTCTGAGTCGCAACGTGCACTGTTGGCCAAGAAAAACGTACGACTTTTAATTTTTTTTAAACATAAACATACTGCGTATTTAAGTTATATTTCACGTTGATAACTTCATAATAAAGCACAATTTTAGGCTTATGTCGCATTAAATTACCCCCATACTTATGTTTACATAGTTCTCGTATAGTTGAGAACAACCCCCAATTACAGCAAAAGTTTTTGATTTGAAAAAAATAATTTAACATAATAAAATCATTTAGATTTGTTGAAATATGAGTAAAGCATAACTTACAAGTAGGCAGAGAGGACGAACTGCTAAACAACTCGGTCTTGGCACACAATCCTTTCTTCATTCACATTCATTAGTCGTCTCATACATGGTCTTTTATTATTCTGACTTGTCTCGATTAAAGTATTTGGTTCGCTGGATCATGTCATGTTTTCTTCGGGCATCTCCGACTTCTTTTTCCATTCACATTCGTATATTATCATATATTCTCTTTTCACTCCTTTCGTCATTCATCCGCTCTACATGTAAAATATAAAGAATGTAATTAAAAAATAACAACGACACATCATAATATGCGCTGTACAGGAGCAGAGAAATAAAAGTTTATAAGTTGTAAGACTAAAAAAGGAAAAACTGAACTACTGCTAATACTTATGTAGAAACTTTATATAAATGGGTACATATACAAACAACGAGAACAGAACAAATTATAAGAAAATGAAAAACACTTTACAACCAGTTTGAAAAATATTGGTATACGTATTATAGTCTCTAAGCACTCGAATCTTAAAAAAAATATTTTTATTACCAATGCTCTTAATATTTTAAAAATAAATTCATGATTATTTTAATTGTTGATCATATTACACTGTATATTATATTATAATGTATTATTGTTAAAAATTTGACTTGAGATTGGTGTTTCCAAATTTACTTTGATCTGGAATTAAAGGTTTTTGTATTTCCCCTACATAATTATACTAATACGTAAATAGATCATCTGTAAGTGGATTTTCCACAGTTTGATAATGCCTTTAGAAAGCGAAACAGATGTCACGCGTAACAATAATTTCTTGACTGAAAAAAGCATCTCTTGAATTTATTTTCATATTAATATTAATAATGATTTCCTTTTTAATTTCTAATATAAATTTGTTATTCAACGTTTTACAGTAATTTTTTTATTGATATTTTATTAATTATTACCTACTTTAATAAATTATTGTTTACGTTTATAATTTGTCTATTCTTACATTGTTGTGTTCTACGTTTATCATTTGTCTATTCGTATCCTTATTTTTTTGTATTCTGTTTTCCTCATCTTCCTGATGAGGAAAACATCGCTTTCGAAACATGTTGAAATGTATATATTAATAAAGTGGTGATTACAAAATAATTGTTAATTCATTTATGAATAACAATATGTATTAATCTTTAAAAACTTTGATTAAAAACGAAGTTCTACAAATTAATAAACCTGAACATAACAAACAGATTAGATTTCATTGGGTTTTGTTAAAATTTTTGCTGAAACTCTATCAGCAACAAACACATAATGCAAAAAAAAATCTCTCTATTTCTTAGTCGGTCGGTTTTGCGGCGTACGACGATCGCGTCGCAAACAGTAAACCGTCTCTAAGTCCTACGATTTTTACTTAAACAAGTAACAACTGGTGATGTTGTTAACAGTTGCAATTTATCTGTGGGACTGTCAGCCTTTAAATCAACTTTTGAGCGGACAAGCGATAAATCCCACCGACCTCGGCTCAGGTGCTATGGCCGGACTGTGCCTGCCCCCTGGTCTGCTGATGCCAGTTGCTGCCAGTTACAGCCAGTTGCTGCCAATCGCTGCTGCTCCGCGCTATAAATTAAAGATGTAATCGAACTGTGATTATAAACACAAAACACGCCGGATCGATTGGAGGTGTATATTGATTATTCATCAATACACGGTAATTCAATTATAAATTGGGGTTATTTGATTGGGAGATTAAAGCTGGTACATAGATCAAATTGTGGGATTTTTGTGTTGGAGGAAAAGTAGACTGGTTTTTATGATTTGGTTTCAGGATATCATTATTAAATGCCTAGTAATTACAGCGAACACGTTATAAACTTAACCAGTTCTTACTTTTTTTTATCTTATGACCGTTTTGATACTCGAAGGCATTATTTACTTTCAATACTTTGAAACTACTTGTTAAACAAATGTGATGCTTGGACCAATCGACCTTTTGATTGCATTTCAAAAAAGGGTACCGAAATCAAAATAAGGAATATAAATACATTCAACTTCACTCGAGAGCGAAGGATACTTTTAAATAAAGGGCTTTTAATTTTTGTAATATATTATTACGTAAAAAAATTAAAACAAATCGTTTCACTTAAATTATAAAGCCGCTCAACTTAACACGGGACTGTTCTAGTGAGATGAGTGGCTAATATTTTTGTTTTTAATTTTAAAAACAATGAGGAAATTATTATTTCGCCCTAGTAAGTGACCACCTTTCAGAATTGACAAGTTAGTTTAAATTGCTTTACCTGTATTTATGGATCCAATAATTAATACGTTGGTATGTTTTAACTCTCTTACAACAAAAAATCAACAGTTCCTATCGTTCAATGGTCAGCACCCAAAAATACGCACTTTGCGGGTTGCTAATTCAAAAAATACTACCTAAGATTTATCTATTAATTCTATATCGTTAATATGTAAAATGTATAAAATTTAATTAGACGATAATTCTTAAACTGTAATATTTTAAATCCTATATAAAATACGTAGTGGAATTTTAAGTTAAACGTTCAAAATTGCTCTCTCTGGTTTTCAAACTACACCTATTTTCATACATTTTGACATATATTTCGTAGAATTTTATGATTACAGTTTAAGGATTTTTGTCTTTCGCAACCTTATACATTTTCATAACTACCCATGTAGAATTTACAAATTAATCATTTGTGGTGTAGCTTGAGTTAGCAACCTGCAAAAATCCGTGGAGGGACATTTTTGAGTGCTGGCTCTTTCCATTCCAGGATATAATATAAATCATGTATTAACAATAAGTACTTAATGTTTATTTTTTTACAAATATGTTTAAATAAAGTATAAATTCGACAAAAATTGTTTAAATGAAACAGAAGTGACCAATCCTTTCGCTAATTTTTCACATAGTTTAGAATCTGCTCATTTTTTAGATATTTCGTAATTTTATTATTAAGATGTTGAAAGGAGTTACATATTAATGAATCTAAGCAATATCGGAGAGCAATTTTATCCTGTTCAGTGTTTAAAGTGACTAGTTTTATATGCATGTACCAAATTCTGTATAATGACATGGAATGTTGTTCTATGCTTGCATTTTAATTTATTGGCGATAAATGTGGGAGTCTGGCAGTATATTTATTGTATGATATAAGGATATACTTGTAATAACATCATGTGAAATATTGCTTATGCATAGATTGCAGTCATAAAGATGAAGCGGACTTAGTTGCAATAATTCATATATAATAAATAACACAAGTCTAAAAGGAGAATAACATTGCCAAAAAAGTATTATCAAGAAACTTTACACGGAAGTTAAAATTTATGTACCGGACTCTACAAAGTTTTAAAAACGTTCCTTAAATTTAAACTACGTACCTAAACTATCTATCTTCTGTTAGCTTTCTTCATATTTGTTGATGACGGAATTAATAAAGAATTGCCAATGTTGCCAGGGTTGTCTTGTCATTGTTAAGAAAACTACGTTGGAAGAAGAACAATGAAAAGTGACGCATTGATTGAAATTGGTTCCAGATATTGTTGGTCGATGGTTCCAGATATGTTTGATCGATGGTTCCAGATATTGTTGGTCGATGGTTCCAAATATTTATGATAGGAAAAGACATTATTTCTAGTAGTCTGTCAATGCTTTTTTTAGGCAAATATGAAAGGAAATTGAAACACCGTTAAGGCATGAGAAAAGTGCCAATTTCTTGTGAAATAAAAATGAACTGGTAATTAAATGAACGTATTTAAAACAATGACATTACTTTTAAAAAAACATTTGAATTTTTAAACATTTTGACAGTCCGGCTTTTTATGTAACGCTACCAACCTTTAATATCTGAAAAACCAAAGTAAATAAATTTTATTGTCAAATTAATGTACAAGAAAACTGATATGTGTACTTAAAAAAAATTGAATTAGAAGCGAAGCTGTCAGTTCACAATGATGATAATGGTGATAACTCCGCTGGTGTATGAAAGTGACAGATGAACTTCGTAGAAGAAGGGTGAAAATAGACTGAATGCTGTAGAAAAGAGATCTCTGAGACGAATGTGTGGTAGAACTATGTAAGAGCATTTAAAAAATGTGGAGTTCCAGAAAGAAGGTAAAACTGATGTAAACGTAATGGTTAAGATTAAGATTTATAAGCATTTAGATGGTTTGGGCATGTAATGCGAATAAATGAAGAAAGGAGTATAAGGAAAATACATGACGCGGAAGATGGTGGGACGCCATCATGTCAAGAGTCAAAATGATAGAAGACTAAGTACGAGACGATAATGAATGCGAATGAAAGAAGAGCGTGTGCCGAGATAGAGTTGTGTGGCTTTCTGTCATCTCTGATAACCTCTGCGGGGAAACGGCGTAATGGTTAGTTAGTCATTGAATAACTCTAAATGCACGGAGGAAGATAAATTCCAATGCAAACTTACAAACGAATAACGGTTAAACTATACCTAACTATGATAAGTTTGTGACTTTCATATTCCCAGTCCACAATGCGAGCCACCACATTAAGAATTCAATCCAAAACATAGTCTGCATGCCTTTATCCGAGAGAAGAAAAGTTTTATTCAAATCCCCATATTCCACGCTAAAATAATACATCATGCATTATTCAAGAAATGCCGAAACAGAGAGGCATACGTGTTTGTATGGAGAAAGATTATGTCGAATACACGTCCGACATTTAGCAAGTAGCTAACAATATGGGGACAAAGAGATAAGCTCCGTGCTGTAGATACCTTGTTCTGATGACGAAAGAAACGGAGTCATATTACTTTTTATACTTTCTTTAATAGATTGGTATTCACTTTGTGACGTCAATATTAATAAATTAATTAAAATATACTTTGTATTCACCACTTTATTAATATACACAGATATCTACATGTTTACATCGGGAATATAGAGAATACTAAAAAAATAATAATGTCAATTACAGACAAATGTTAAACATAGAACACAATAATAGAAGAATAAACAAATTATAAACATAAAGAAAAAATTGATTAAAGTGAGTAAGTAATTAATTATAAAATATTACAACAAATTTATATTAGAAATTAAAAAAAAAGTGTTTTTAATATCAATAATTATATGAAAATTAACTCAATAATCAGAATTTTGAAAAAATATTTGATTATTAAATAGATTTAATTCACTATTAATGGTTTTTCTGATTTCTAAAATATCAAATTTGTCTAATTGTAAACCAGCTGAATTGATATGAATTTTTTTTAAACCTTTATTTACATTAAAACAATAATTGGTTTCTAAGATATGATTGGCGAATGAAACATGCAGATATGTGTATATCAATAAAGTGGTGAATACAAAATAATTTTTAATTAATTTATTCGTGTTACTTTCTTTAAAATGAAGAAAAACTATTCGATAGAGCTTGCATCTAACAAAGGTAGAGCTCGACAAACAAAAGTATGCGCCCGATGCTTGATGCGCAGAAACGGATTTTGGTAGGAGGCGTGGTCAACTTGAAAAAATCACCAATCACAAGTCACGGATTATATCTAGTGTCAAACGGCGATTCCGAATAGTTTCAGCAAAGCTACGCAGTACACGAAGTGCATTATTTTAGTTTGTCGAACTCTATAACATGTAATCCCGTAGAAAATAAGCCAAAATCGATTGTTCCAATGAATGATGTCGGATTTACAAAAAGAAAACTTTGCATATGAGCTGTTTAAAATTGCATGAATGTATTTTATTCAATCATAGAAGATAAAAATATTTAAAAATCTTAAATGAAACACGAAACCGAAAAAAAACACAGAAAATAAAAAGGTATCAGTTGCATCTCGACCCTTTGGAATAACAAGGTTCCATCTGACACGGCAATGTTATGCGATAATGAGACTTAAAGTTACTCTCCTTAGAGCAAATTATCGTATAACATTGCTGTGTCAGATGGAACCTTGTTATTCCAAGAGGTCGATCTGAGAATCGAACCCAGGACCTCTGTCTTACCGGACAACCGTTCTACCGACTGAGCTAATGAGACCAGTTTACTTTACACCATCTTCATCGATATCATACGTCAACTTCAAGACTTGTCAATATTATTCTCAATTAAATCCCTTATTATTGGCTGATATCTTTATGATGATCGCAAACTTCCACCCGAATATAATTGTAATCTAGATGTTGGCTCGGATATACTATTAGATTTTTGGGACATCTATTGACTTTTCTACAAGTCTGGAAAAAATAATCAATTTATTTTAACTACTTATTGACGCTAATATGTATCTGATACCTTTTTATTATCTGTGGTTATTTTCGGTTTTATTTTAGAATTTGTTAATATTATCTTCATCAATGATTGAATATTAAGTAGCTTAATTGGTAGAGACCCGAGTAAGTATTCCCTTTATATCCAGTGAAGTCCTTCGCCAAAACTGTAATTAAGTAAGTAGGTAAATTTATTATCTGAGCTGTATTTCAATGTACGAGTATGTAAGTATTTTGAAATATTATTGTAATTATTTTATAAATGAATGTATTAATTAAATATTTATTAATAATGTCAAAGAAAAGTTTGCAACATTTCTCCTGAAATTAGCGTGATTTAGAGGGATGATTGGAGAATTTCACAATGGATGAATTTTTGTGCATAAAAAAATAAAGCTTCGCTATCTCTCATAGTAGTTTTGTATCCAATCCAGCTTTAAGCTCGACGGTTTTACCGCCTTAGGATCGCCACAGTATTGCGCTGGAGTGCTGGAGCCTCGCCCACGTGGTACGCCGGCCGAGTAATAAACATGGGAATTTCACCTCTTTATAACGCCAGGAAAGGGCCAAACGACTTAAACATTTAAATTATCACACCCACCTCCTCAAAAGAGACGCAATAAAAGCCCTTTAACAGAGAAATATATTGATTTTAACTGGTCCTCTTTTACTCGGGGGTAATCGTGAGGAACATTCACGAATCGTGTTAAGGTAGGTACTACCCGCAATAAAATAATATCATCTTTCAGGTAATGTTTTGTGTTTTCCCACACACTTATGCGGAAGCTCATATTTATTAGAATAAGTTGATTCCTAAATTGATAATTTAACAATTTATGGAAGTCGACTTGGGCACCTACTTTTGAAATGTGTAAATAATATTTTGTACTTACTCGAACCAAGATTTTATTTTTCATTTAAAAAAAAGTTAGTTTTTCAGTTTTCATGTCGTGGGGGTATTATTAGCCATTTATTTGCTTTGTATGAGTTGCTGGAAAAAATAATATTATGAGGTTTTGTTTAAGAGAATGGTTAATTTTTTTAAAAATTAAAATTATATTATTATGTTAAAAAAAATTATAAATAAAATTATTATTAAGTTCTGCGAGTATTTTTATTATTATGACAGCTGTTTCAGCGTTTAAGGCCATTTTCAAACTGCGGTAAATCCTCATTGTAACGACTTATTTATTTGATTTTATTTACTCCCTCCCAATTCTAATTTGGACGGGTTTTTAAAAATAATTATTTATTATCGGTAAAACCGATTTGGTCGAAAATAATGAAAATTCTCTATTTGTCAGGTTTTCACATTTATAATGTGTTTTCCGGCTTCTTTTCAAATTCACATTCGCGTCATATATTTTCCTCACACTTTCCTTTTTCATTCGCTCTAACCATCTAAGCGTCCCTTTCTCAATTTTACTCTTTACAGTTACACGAGCTTTGCATTTTTTACGAATCTCAACATTTTTTATTGTTTTACCACATCTGCCTTAAAGATCTCATTTCTACAGCATTCGGTCTACTTTCATCCTTCCTCTGCCAGTTCCATGCCTCACTTCCATACGTCAGTTTTAAACCTCTTCAATTTAATATAATAATCGAGCGGTTTCCTCCGTCAGGACTATATTAAAGCTATAGTTATATAGGATTATTATAAGTAGGAACCGGTCGATCATTATATTATATTGAAGTGGTTTAAAAGTAATTTACGTATTTATATTATTATTGTGAAGCCACAAAGCAAATGATTTTTTACGAAAATGGAATAAATAAGGTTCCTAGAAAATAAATTGGAAGGGCGATAGGGAATGGACCAACGTCATTTTGTCACCATATTTTTTTAAAGTAGTAATTTTTAATTCGTGTAATAATGACGCCACAGATGAATACCTGTCTTTTAAAAAATTTGAATGGAGAACGTTTAATTATCATAATTATTTACAAATAAAATCGGTTTTACCGGTAATAAATCATTTTAAACACCGTCCAAATTAAAATTGGATCTGAGTAAATAATATCACATGAGTAAGTCGTCTCAATGTGGTCTAACCACAGTTTGAAAATGTAAATGTAAAAACAATAACTAAAATACTGGCAGAAGTTAATAATAACAGTATGAAATTTGATTTACCTAATATTTATTGTAAATAAATTAAGTGGAGTTCTGCCGATTAAACACATAATAATGTACATAATTTTGTGTTGAAACTTTCTTAACAAGACGATAAATTTATTGCTACGTTACATAACATTATTTTTGAGTAGTTAGATACTCTAGAAATGGATAATTATTCCAATAAATTCATAATCATTCATAATACATACTATTCTCACGATTACCGTAAGCTTTCTTCTAATAAAACCATATTAAAACTACCAATTTAAAAATCCTACATCGTATTTCATATCCAAGAATTAACTGCCGTTGAGTAAAAGTTATAAATTATATACCGATGATCCGCTAATCATCGAACGTTTCAAAGAAGAAATCCGTGTAATAATAATAAAACATGAGAGACTTATAAATTGGACACACGTGATATAAGAAAAATCACGTTGATTCAATTATAAAGAAGATCTTCTGACATACGGGAGGGGTATTTATTACTGCTTTACGATCAGTTTTCCGTGAGGTTTCAGGTGAAATCTTTATGCGTTCGACCATAACCTTTCATTTGAAAAACATCTATAAAGTGATAAACAAATGTTTGTCGTCAGTTCGTAAATTAAATCTAAGTATAAGAGTTAAAGTGTGTGGAAAACACCTGTCGATTTTGATTAATTCCAATTATGATAGTAAATAGTACCTACGTGATATATAGAAGAGAATAACTGGTACGTCTTCTAAGTTTGCCAGCCGAGTATTGAAAACAAATGTGTAAGAATATTTTGCAAAAATAACTACCTGTTAACTCTCAAAAATGACTCTAAACATCACTTTGTAGGTTGCTACCTCAAGCAGAACTACAAATCTTTTGTATGAAAATTCTGTACCGGTAGTAATTTCCTTTTAAATTCTGTAAAATACATTTCAAAATATCTGAAAATAGATGCAGTTTAAAAACCAGTGAATGTATTTTTGAACGTTTTACCCAAAATTCCAATACCTACGTATTTCGTGTTATTTCTTTGAGCTGAATAAAACTATAATAAAAAAAAATAATAAGAATTACTTTATTTAAACCATTGTTATAATAAATAATTACCAACATGTTTCAGCAGCAAAGCTCCCCTTATTAGGATAAACGATATGCTGAAAATAATGAAAAGTATAGACAAATAATAAGGAGATAGAACAAATTACAGACATAAACAAAAATTAACAATAAGTGATGAAAGTAGGTATATGCGTAATTAATTAAAAATGTAAAAGTAATTGAAAAAAAAATTGTATAATATTAAATAAAAAAAATTAAATTAGAAATTTAAAAAAGTTATTACTTATTATTAATATAAATAAAATTAAGGTAATTGAAAAGCATAAAAATAAATAGTTTTTAACTACCCCCAAATACAAATATTTTGTGAAATGAAACAATTGCTTTGTGTTTCAACCACTAAAATAATTTTAAATACCAACCCGTTTCTCTTTAGTCAAGCTTCATCAGAGTTGTATTAACACCAACAAAAATACGTAAAAACAACACGTTTTAAAATGAAAGGAACAGAACGGAAAATGAGCAAAGGATTAAAGTTTAATGGGAAATTAAGTAGAAAGATAACGACTGGATAAGTTTTAATGGTGTTAAAAAATGTACTGATAGTTTAAAAAATATTACTGTTTCATTTCATATAATATTATGTCAAACACAAAGCGATTGCTTTCTAGAACAATATACTATTATTATTCCTTCCTTCCTTTTACGATGATATTTACCCGTTTCTTTTCCTAAGACAGGATCCACGGATATCACGTAGATGGGTATGGAGTTAACATAAAAATAAACTTATTTTATTCGACATTTATCTCCAAGTATTGCTATATAATTTTGTTTTATTCTTTAGATATTCAGGTATTATTCAACCTATTGCCTTTTTATCTTAGTATCTGATTAACACACCCTATAATCAGGCTAACAGTCCGGACCGCCTACCTCTTAGGTTCTCCCCTTGGCCGTATTCCAATTTAGGTTCTTGAGGTCCACACGGGACTAGGCGGGTGGGTCCACACTTAATCTGTTCTTTATTTAAAAGGTTAATGTTTTCTATTTTAAATGTTTTTATTTTATGAAGGACAGGTTAGTTTGATCTTATTGATCTAAATGGGAAAGTGAGGTTTGGAAGTAGTATATGGTGTGGATAATATTAAAAACAAAACTGTGTTTAAAATTAGTTTTTCAAAAAAATGATGAATGTAAGTGCATATCTCTTAATTAGTAAAAAAAACGTTATTTTTTAAATTATTTTAGAAATAAAACAGTATATTGGTTATAGCGAGAAAAAATCTTCAGAAATTAAAATTACAAAGTGGGTACCTATGATATGTTTTTTTTTTGGAATGTCTTATCTATACACATTGATATTTTACTTTAATGTTTATACATGCATTGCACGGGTGACATGTGCAGTATATAAGCGAGTGTGTTTGGAGGTGTGAGAAGTGGTGATTTACATATTATAGAAGTGATGCCATATGTATGCGCATTGAGCAGCTTATATCATTGTCAAGATGCTCCTTTTAAATGTGGCCAGTGAATTTGAAAAAGAAATGTCAATGTTAGAGTTTTTTAGGTAAATATTATTGAATGAATGAAGAGCACGGTCAATTGGCGAATTTTGCAGTTTCATTTATTTTGTAACTATGCGTGTGGAATAGTGCAGTATGGCGGGAACGTCTCAACGGCATATTGAAATTAATTAGTGACAGAAGCTAGGTACAGTCGATTTTATTATTAAGAATTCTATGTAGAAATATTAAATCAGCCTTTGTTGCAAAGAGTGAAATGTACATTGTAAGTTGTTGTTGATTTTGTAGGTAAGATATTTTATAAATTTATTTTGAATGCGGTATACTCGTATACTATCAATGTACACTTTATACTGAGGATTCCAAATTTGTGAGGCATATTCCAGTGGACCTATTAGTGAAAAATATAAAATTATGATTGTTCGCGGCTTTCGTATATAAAGTGCATGTAACGTCATTACACGCGCTACGGAGCTTTGACATTAATTTCACAGTCGGTAAATAAAGAAAGGCGCCAAATTGTTTGATTATGTTTTTAAGCGCCGACTAACACGATGAAACCATAACGAAACCGGGTAGTAACGTCTAGTTAAAATGTGTAATTTATAAACTCGCTCAGATGACAGGATCAAAAGTTATTATTTATACAGGCGTAAAAAATATTTTGTTTGGAATTTTTATTTACTATGTACTTTTGCTATTTTTGATATATTAATTTCGCTACCGGTTTTGACACAACCGTGCCATTCACTAGCGTTCTCAAAACTAACTTAAATTAAACAAGTACAGAAACAAAATTAGTCACCATTAGGTGAGGGTAGAGGGAGTGGTGATTTGCAGGGGGGTGGGCGTTGGGAGGAGTCAAAGTTAATAGGAAACATGGTTAGCAAAGGTGATTTACAGGGAGCTATTATCTTATTTACTAAATTAATTTTAGATAAAAAAAATTGTTAATTTTAATAGGAAACATGGTTAGCAAAGGTGATTTACAGGGAGCTATTATCTTATTTACTAAATTAATTTTAGATTAATTTTTTTGTTAATTTTAATAGGAAACATGGTTAGCAAAGGTGATTTACAGGGAGCTTATTATCTTATTTACTAAATTAATTTTAGATAATTTTTTTTTGTTAATTTTAATAGAAAAAATGGGTAGCAAAGGTGATTTACAGGGATACTATTATCTTATTTACGAAATTAATTTTTTTGTTAATTTTAATAAATCAAAAATAGCGAAAGTACATAGTAAATAAAACTTCCGAACAAAATGTCTAGAAATTGCTATATAGTGAATGCCGAAAAAAATACAAGAAATAGTTATTACCTGTTCTATCAATCTTATTTGATGTACTATATTTTAGGTGTGTTATTTACAAAAAAAATCGTATTCAAGAAAATACGAAACCAAAATAGTGATGGTTTTTTTATTCATTGATAATAAAACTCTGCGAGAAGGTTTAATTTGTAATGTTTTATTACAATACCTTTGATTTATCTTATAATATTTGGTAGATGAAATATTGAAGAACAATTTTGATATCCATTCATTGGATTAAGAGTTAAAAACACAAAAAGAAATGCAACATGCAAATATTTGGCATCCGCAAAACAAATATCGATACAAATGCGGCTCGGGCAGTCCGGGTCCATGTTGATATTGTCGACCTCGGGCAGAAGTAAACAATAGGGTCCTTTGGTCTCTTTGCTTCTTTTAAATTTATTTATTTAGCAATCGCACGGCTACTGCATCCTTCGGCCGTAATATCACCGGGACATAGATTCCCTCGATATGCATCCGGGCTAAGCGACTCAACTCTTCGATACCTGGATATTTAAAAAAAAATATCGGTACATACATTGTAACAAAACAGTTAACATTTCATACATCATATTTCAATACTACTCTTCGATTAAAAGCATTTGCTTGTGGATGGAAGAGGATTATACATCAATGCAGTATTTTGTTAATAGTTACATAATATTCATGGCACATCTACAAGCTTTAAATACTTAAATAATATTATTTGCAGTCGTAAATACATTTGATTATAGAAAAAAAATATATAAGTAAATGTGGTTGGTGTCTGGAGACATTTATATTTATTGTAAGCATATTGTATCGTAACAAAGAATTAAAAATAAATGTTAAATTTATTTTTTTATATAACTTATTGAAGTTTGTAAACCTCATTGTAATATTTAATTATTGAAGAAGATAATATTAACAAATCCCAAATGAACCACGAAACCGAAAAAACAACAGAAATGAAAAAGATTTCAGTCGCATCTGGGAGTCGAACCCAGGACCTCTACCTATCCGGGGTAACCGCTTAACCAACTTAGCTAATGATACTAGTTTACAATTTACGCCATATCGATAATGTGAGTAATTTTTTTTTATATAATTAAAAATACACTTTGTATACACCACTTTATTTAAAATATATAAATATTTCTACATGTTTCGATAGCAATGCTATCATCTTCAGGAATAAATGAATACTAAAAAATAATTTCAAGTATAGAATATTTTAGATCAATAATTTAAATATGAGCATAAACAAAAATGAATAAAAGTAGGCAAGTTAGATCAATAATAACGAAATAATTGTAAAACATCGAATAATACATTTAAATTAGAAATATAAATTATTATTATTAATATTAATATGAAAATAAATTTACGAGATTATTTATTAAATTTAATTCGCTATTAACACTTTTTCTTATGTCTAAAATTTCAAATCGGTTTGTAAACCGGTTGTATTTGTATGTAAAACTTTTCAACCTTTATTTATATCAAACGAATGATTGGTTTCTAAAATATGATTTGCAAATTCAGAATAGTTATTATTTAAACACCTTAGGTGTTCTTTAACTCTAATACTGTATTTTTAATTATATAATTAATAATGACGCCACAAATTTATCAATCATTTGAAGAATTTTTTTAAAAATTATAGTGGGGAAAAGAAGTATTTTGTATGACTAATTTAAGTGGTGGCGGTATTTTTTTGAAGAATGCCTTGTGATATGTATTTATTTTTTAAAAAGTTGTGGACAGAGTTCAACATTTTTATTTTCTCAGAAAAGCTTCTGATTTCTTCCGGCAAATTATATAAAAAAAACTTTCCTTTTTGAGTATACTACCGTGGTAAGTCTCAAGGAAGATACTGTGCTTTTACTTACTACAGTAGTATAGTGGTGCTGTGCAAAAGAAGAGTTTTGTTTTGGGCATGAGAATACATATTTAAGTCATTGTGCATTAATAATTCAAACAAAATATACCTATATATATTATATCAGTTGACTGGAATCCATGATTAAGGTCATTTGGGAATTTCAGATGTTGACACACAATACAGGGAAATTCCTAGTGTGGAGGACATTATACCCTATGTATACAATATAAAAAGAATGTTAATTCAAAATAATAAATTAAAATAGAATCAATTTGATACAGATATGTGACATCGTGCTCCCCCAACTTAAACATTTCTATATAAGTACGTACTAACCACTAACCAAAACAGCAAATAAACGAACGCTTCGCCAAACAGACGTTCTGTCATCTTGTACTTCACGAGACGCTGAGGCGGCAACCGCGGACTCAGCATTTTCCGTACACCAATGATATATATATATACAAACATAAAGTGTTCTAAAGGAAGTCGTTTAAGATTTCTTGGTCCTGAACGTGTTTGGCAAAATAAAAAAAAGATGAACAACAAAATAGGATCCAGTTGATAACCTCCGTGGTAAACGGTAAACTTCTTGACTCTGAATCCAGAGCTTGCGGTTTTGGTATTTAATTTCACATATAATTATAGTAAAGTAACACTTAGCATATTTGCTCAACGTTCCAGGGTGGTATTTAGTTTCAGTACGGCTTTTATCAAAGAGCACCATTCCGAATCGAGACGTTGTTGGAAATGTCTTTAGTGTAATGTATAATGATCAATTTCGGGGGCGGGTTTGGGTACCGCCGCCCCGGGAACTATTTATATATCGTATTGTAAAAATTTTGTGTAGAGCGCCAGGGAAAATTTCTCCCTCTTCCTATGTCAACTGTGATTAGAGGTACATAAATGTGGAGAAAATCTTCTCTACCCAGTGAGCGGGCTGCCTATTAATACTGCAGGGATATTTGAAAACTATGTTTTTTGGTTATCACTTCTGCTATAGGTCACCCTAAGTAGTTCGCTAAGTTTTATAACTTAGCAGGGGAGCCCAGTTCATCGGGTGAGGTTTTTTACAGGTCTTGGGGGCAGATACGTCTACTGCCGATGGGGATAGGCGGGTGTGGAGATACTCTTTGACCTCTCCAGCCGGATTCTCTCGACCCATCGTCTTGCACTGCAGTGGAAGGGATGGATTCATACTTCCGTCACTCCAGGACATACTGAGCACCAGATTCCCACCTACTCCTCATATATTTTTCCTTTCAAAAAACTTTCTCTTCTTTCTTTCCTTATAAAAACCCTCTGCACAGCATCCCCAAAGATGACAAAGGCCTTGAAAGATATTATTTGTCTCAGACCCTCTGTGTTGAGATAAAGTTTTGAAAAATCTGAAAATCTGGAAAAATGAATACTGAAAATGAAAAATAGAAATAATTGTCAAGAAATAAATTAATAAAATTAGTAGCACAGCGGGTAGATACGTTCCTTCCGGAGCACTTTTTATCTTATAATATTATTATTTGAAATATGCACAGCGTTGGCCTTTTCGCAAAGTGTTATCCCGGCTACCTTCAATGTTTATGACAGTGGACCGCGATGGCATTACGAACTCGGAAGACGAACAAGATATGCTAAAAGGGGGCATTTTTGTACGGCCCACCGGTGGAGGCAGCCGGGGACGCGCCCTTCGACCTTCGGCTCCTTATGAAGGATCCCCACTGCTCGGCGCCCAAACAACAAGACTCTTTATTAAGGACAAGTTTATCCCTATCGGCGGGAGATGACGGAAGCTGCATTAATATTGTTGAAGCTTACGACGAATCTAATAAAGTTTACCTGATTGGAAAATGTTTGTATTCACAATTTGCCTTCGATCTGGGAATGTTATTTGTTATTTATAAATGGCAATAGTAACGAAAAACCCTTTTTTTATTTTCTATGTGTTTTCTACATGTTAGTTTGACTTATTTGAAACAAATGATAAATCACATTACATAAGACAAGATTATTCTTTAAATAATATAACAACACCACCTGGCGCTAGTTTAGTTTGATTGAAATAGTTTGCTGTGGTGAGTGATTATTGGAATTTTAATAATTTGAACAACGAAGGTAGTGTAGAAATATAGCAGGTCTGAAAGTTTGTGTGATAGCTTAGTTGATAGAGGACTTGCCTGGATAACGGAAGGTCCTGAGTTGCGCCAAAAACCTTTTTTATAGTGTACATCTATCCGTTTGCATTCTAATATTATTGATTTATTTATTACCACATCATCTTACATATACTGTTGTGGTAAGTAAAAACACCGTAATTACCATGGGTCTAAATCGCCAGAATGAAGGCTCGAGTTTTTCTTAACCTTTTAGCATAATAAAAATGGCATAATGTACTGTTCTCTTGCTAAAACACTCGCAGACACTTATTCTACATTGTAAAAAATAACGACATCCGTTGAAAATGTGTCTTTCTGTTTTTACTGTGTTTTTACTTACCGATGGTGAATTTTTATCAACTAATTGTGGAAAGTAAAAAAGCAGTACATGTTATTTTTTAATATGTTTATAAGTTAAAAATGATATTTCCCTTGATAATTGTTATCGTGTTTAATTCGGAGAATTCAAGTTTTTTTTATTTTTTTAAATTAAAAAATAATTCACATTTTTTTTAGTTATATTTTAGATAAATTTGTTATTCTAGTTTATTATTATTGTTCAACTGTTCCTTGAATTCAAGTGATGTGTAATTTTTTGATGAATACAATTAAACATTTATTTACCGAGTCGAGAGCATTATATATTATCGAAGTTATTTTTGCGATTGCATCTTGTGTGCCTAATTTTTCTCTGAATCCGAAATGGTTATTATCAATTATTTTATTTGACGTGATGTGTTTAGTTAATTGTGACTTAACGACTTTTCGAATATTTTTCAAACTAGTTCTAAAAACTCATTCGAAACTTTCAAACGATTTGCCTTTACTAGTCTTTATGAGTGTGGCCACCGAAGAGATGAATCAATAGAAGCGTATTGCGGTGTAGTTCAATTTCCCTTGCTCCTGGTGAAACTGATCAAAAATCTATCACGAATATATAACAAAATTGGGTCTAGGGAATAAAAGGTCCTATGTATATAATCAGTTTTTTCAAATCGTTAAAGATCACACGTCTAGGGATAATCTGTTCAGTGAGCGCGGTTGTGTGGGATTTTTACAACCAATTTAAACGACATAATCCTAAAAGCATATCGGCAATAAAATCAATTCGCGAGAGAGTACGAGATAATAGAAATCACCCCTGGCTTTTGGCACTCCAGATGGGCCAGGTGATTTACGGGGTACTTAATGATATTTTTACGACCTACGGCCTAGTTCGCGGTGGATATTTGATGTTATTTATGTGGTCAAACTTTACGGTGACGTTTAACAGCCAATGGGAATCTGATGTCAATAAACGCGGGATTCACTGTCTCGTTTTTAGTTTATTGTGTGGTATTGTGATACGAAAACGTAAGCAATTTATGCTTTAACAGATATTGTTTACGTTTACACTCTTGTCATACCATCAGGAGAAAAGAAAATTGTTTTCAGAATTGCTAAATTTGGATCTTTTGTATGTATAATGTACCTTGTATGGTGAAATGTGTTTTTGGTCATATGGTTTAATCACGATTGATAATTCGGAATGTTGTAAATTAATCTATGGTAAATACTCATATAGTATGTACGTCGGGATTGAGCCCCTTTTGCTCTTTCTAATATTGCATAAATATCTCTATATATAAAAAAAAACGAAGATTTGTCTGGATATCTGTTCTAGATTTTCTCGAAAATTACTCGACATTTTTCGCTGAAAATAGCACCGTTTGTTCTTATTAGTACCGGGAAGGTTTACAAAGTAGTTTAAATGAAAAACAATATGTAAAGCAACAGTTGTAAAACGTTATAAAAGTAGTATGAAAACCATTGGATCCGCCATGTTTTTTTAGGGGGTTAGCCCATAGATATATCACTCTGGTTAGCCACAGATTACATATTCAAAAGAAGAAGGTTTGTTTGAATAGAATATTTTCAAAATGGAAAACACAAGTAGGTACCTACTTAAGGTTTTTTTTTATTTTTGATTCACTTTGAAAAAAATAAATATTTGGAATGAAATAAAATTTTCAAATTATATTTTTGTGTGGAGATAGTAATAGTCGTCACAGGGCATTACTTTCGCTGTCAAATCAATTATGGCACTCAAACGACGAACAAGAATTCACAACTCCTATAAAAAAATAATAATCCCGAAAATAAATAAATAATAATAATAATAAGGCCGGGTACACATCAGCTAGTATCATATGTATTCTGTAGATTTTGTTTAATTTATACCTGTCTGAAGATGTCCGTTAAGTAAGGTAAGGTGAAACCGGTCCAATCTAAAAAACAGAAGTAGAGGAAAGTTAGAAAAGTTTTTTAATTTAAAATACATATATCTATATATATCTATATATATATATATATATTAAAATGGATTTCCACCGTGAATTGACAGTTTAAAAATTACAATTAATTAAAATTACAAATAACAATACTGTTTCAATCGAAAATCGAACACAGATCAACAGCTATTTCTTTATGCACCGAAAATAATTATCTAAAAGTATTACCAATCAAAGAACACCTTCACAATATTTTATCATCAATTAAGTCCATAGTGATGAACGCACAGTTACAATTTGTTTTTGTCAAAATTTTGTTACTTAGAAATACCTTTTGGCCAACTAGAACACAAAATCTAAGTCTTTTGCATCAAAGGTAAGTCTATCAACAGAAGAAGGCCAATTTCTGAAGTTCACTTGAATGGATACAAAAAAATACCTATCTACAATAAATCATCCAAGACGTTTACCAAAATTCTGCGAAATACAATGAAACATGGAATGGGACTGATAGAAATGAATAAATTCTTAATTTTTCAAATCGTCTAGCTAAAATAGAAATGAATTTTATGAACTGAATTCCCGTATACTCCTGTTTGTCACAAGATTTTCTTTATGTGTTTTTAATATTTCCGTGAGTCAACTTCACTTCTTCAGCGCCAAGGACATACCATTAACACGTTTCGCCTACCAGGATCTTAGCATAACTTAATTCACTTTATCCATCGTGTGATTACGTTCCATGGGGCCATGGGGTATTAGGTAAAACCATTCCGCTCTTGATAATCACCTGACTGCAGATAAGATAAGACCTACAATCTGATATGCAACATAGTAATAGTAATAATCCGATATAAAACAGGGGTCGGGATCGGGGATACATTACGCAAAGATGAAGTAGAAAATAAAATGTCCAGATAAGCTCAATAGCAACCTTTATCATATAAAAGTTGAAGAGTAGTTCAAATTTGCTTACGAGAAAGGACATTAATAACTATTTGAGGCCTTTGTGTTTAACGGTCAGCACCCAGTTTTACACACTTCGCAGGTAGCAACCTGCGAAGTGTGTACTCAGGAAATACTACAAATGATTTATCTGTAAATTTTATACGGCTAATTATTAAATTGAATAAGTTTACGAATGACAATAATTTTCAAATTGTAATCTTTTCAATTCTATTTACATATAAAACTGAATGATTGCCTGTCTTTTTTTTCTTTTTTTTTAATGTGACACCTCACAAGAGCGCCCTTGTATGTACAGAACACGTACAGGGTAACTATATCGCTACAAAAGTTTCAAATAAATACCTACTCTTCTTTTGCGAATAACCTAGTAATAAACATGATATCAATGACAAATAGGATGTAAACAGTAACTGCAATATCATGCAATGTGCAGTGTTTTCTAATATTGTGTCCTGTGCGTGCAAAATCATATCATCTGAAGCGAAAACTTTGTAATTAAACGTTTTAATCTGGAGTGACTTGCCAGGTAAGCATGTTTGTACATAATGAAATAAACCCTGGTAAGTAGTATTTGTACAGCGCCCTTGAGTTTGTTAACGCGGGCTTTGAAGAGGACCGGAAAAATGTTGGAGGAAATACAGATTCCGGTGGCTTGTTCCACATACGAGCCGATTTACACAAAAACGAGTCGGCGAAACGACCCTGTCTGTTTGTCTGTCTGTTCTCTATTTTATCGAAAATCACTCGACCGATTTTGCTGAAAATTGCACATTGTTTTTACTAGCGCTACAAAGGTTTAGAAAGTAGTTTGAAATCCAATATGTAAAACTGTTGATACAACGTTTTAAAATTAGGGTGAACATCTTTGAACCCGCTATGTTTTTTTTAGGTTAGCCCATTGATATACCACTCTAGTTAACCACAGATTTATTTAGGTAGAATATTTTAAAAATTGAAAACACAACTACGTACCTACATAAGAACTTTTTTATTTAAATATATTTAGAAAAAATACATTTTTTGAACGAAATAATTTTTTTAAATGACGGTTTTATTGTTTCTTTGTTTGGAGATAGTAGATCGCTGTCAAATAAATTATGGCACCCAAATAACAGGCAAGAACTCACAACTTCATAACTTTAATAAATAAAAATATATAAAAAATTCGGAGCAAGGCCACATCAGCTAGTTTTAAATAAAACGTTTCAATTGAATTCAATGGTTATCATTTTATAATTTTTATAATTATTTTAGAATTTACAGGTGAATTATTTGCGGAATAACGTAAGTTAGCAATCTGCAAAGCGATTTTTTTAGTGCCATTTTGGAGTGCTGGCCTTTAATGGATTTCCGAGATGTAAGAAATATCTTGGTATAGTCTACGTAAGTAAAACGCAATCATTTTGTCGTAACTTTGGGGACCAGGGGGTAATCTTCTTCTTGAGTCATGGCCTCATTGCTGAGGATCTCATTCCCAATCATATTACCCTGATTAACCAGGCTCCTCCACTCCTCATGGTCCTGCGCTGTATGGAGAACCAAGGACACCGACGTTTCGGATCCCTGTGAAACTTCATCAGTCCAACGCACCGGTGATCTTACTCTGCTTCTCCCATCATCCACGGAGCTTCTTCAGGTTCGAGTTTCTAGTTCGGCGAGCAACATGTGCAAAGTGTCTTAGGATACGATGCAGGTAAACAGTTGATACCAGTGGCGTGCATTCCTTAAAGGCTGATATGCTGTGGTTACTATAAAAACAACGAACCATAAAAATAAATTGAACAAATACAACAAACTTTTAATAAAAGCGTATTTTTTTCCATAAATTTATAAAGGAAACTGTTTATTTTTTTAAGAATATTTTTACATTTAAGTTTAAAAAAAATACTAATTATAATTTGCATACAATTGAATTTTATCTTGCTTAACTTAATGTGATTCTTACAATATTTAGGTTCATTTATTCAGTTGACCTCAACAATCAGCGAAAGATGCTAATGAAATGGCTATTTTCATTATTCAATGCACAATTCATACCCAATTTTTAAAAACTACACACAGCCTACCTTTGTTCATGGAGCAATGCTCGCCACTGGTTGATCCTATTTGGATGCTCAGCTTATCAAGATTGGACAAATTTGTGTGCCTAATGTTAGGTTTGCGGAATCCCGTATGAATACGTAGCCTACGTGCGGTTTCATGACATTTCGACACAGTGATAAAATCGTAGGTTATAAAAAAAAATACTTACAAAAATCACAATTTACCCAAGAAACTGAACGTTTTTTGAAATATAGAAACGAAACATAAACACAATAATCACAATAAAAATCTATTTATTTTTGGAAAATACTATTCCGTACAATTTTGACTTTAAAAAATCCCATAGTCGCTGTGATTGTATGAACAATTTCCTAGAACAGAAAGTCGCATAGATGCTGAATTCAATGGGCACGTATGTGCGTACTCGCTCTCGAGCAGTATTAATATGCGCAGCCTGTTTCATACAAAACTTAATTTTGGATTTAAGGCCAAAATACTAACCTAAACATAATGATATTTATTTTCACCAAAAGGTATATCAAATATCTTGTACGGACTAGAAGTATTTTTAATTGTTTTTTTTTTAACTTACAAATTAAAGGCCTTTAAAGAATTCGAATTTCCGTGATTTCAGAGACAACTTTAGCAATTATTTAGCGGCTATTATTATTTTGATTTTAAAAAAAGTTTTACACCATCTACTGTGAAAATATAATAAAATAGAAAATAAAAAAGTGTTAAAATAATATTATGATTAACTTAAATTTAAATTAATTACGACCAATTTACGTTAGAACAAAAAATTGACGTAATTTTTTTTAAAAATATATACATATATTTTTTTAGTTGTTTTGTTTTCTTATTTTATTTTATATAATCATGTTTACAAGGCAAATATGACAATTTAGCAACAAACTTACCATCAACCCGAAAATAATTTTCAAAGTTGCCTCTTAAAATCATGAAAAATTGTTACTTTAATCGCCTATTTTTTATAGCTTTAAAAAAATATCCTTCTAATCCTTACTAGATATTTACTATATTTTTAATTTTAAAAAAAAGATCCTTCAGTTTGATTAGGTATTTTGGCCTCAAATCTAAAAGTCAGTTTTTTGTAATAAAAATTTACCTTTTCTTTTTATGGGAGTTTACTGCACAAACGCATTTTAGAGAAAACCGTCATTGCTTTCAGGACTGGGAGAAAATATCGTGTTACTTACTACTAAGCATTATCTATTATACAAAAAGTTACTAGACCCCTGCAATAGTAGAATAAGTGATTTCTGTTATCTTGCAGATAATATCTAGCATTTAATTGTAGGATATTTACAAGGCTTCGGCTACCGGGCTCTATCCACACCCATTAACTTAGTTGCGAGGTGATAAAATAATCCCATTGTCAATGCTCAATATGCAAATGCGTACGGAACGGGCTCGCAGCATAAAATGTGATATTTTCCACTCCACGCTTATGGCCGGACAATAGACACTGTAAAATACGGCTGTAAAAATATTTATTAAGAATAAATAAGAGGCCTTAACCGGGTGGGCTATTGGTAAATGAATTCTATGTTAAAGAATAGGAATAAACATAACTTATAGTCTTGGTTTAGCAATATTGTATTTTGTTGTACAAATTCTTTAAGTTAGGAAACAGATTTAGAAACACTTTGATATTTTATTCAATAAAACGCGTGTCTTACAGAATAATATTTGTATCCTTGTTATAAATAACATGAAAAACATTTATTAATATATTAGTTATTGTAATATTTGAACTCGTTAAACATGCTTAGTCACTATCCAACTTCGAGCATGTTTCAACATTGTTTTTTCAGATTACGCCTAATATGGAATATACAATATGGTAACTTGTGTTAATTTTTAAAAGCCACAAATTTCTTGGCATTGCGGATGAAAATATTGCATATCAGTGGCTGGTCAGTGACTGAGTTGAAAGCGCGTCGGGTTCCCATCCAGACGTCGTGATTTTAATTCGTCGGCTAGCTAAGTCCACCATTACGAGAATAGCTACATTTTTCGCTTAGTGTAATGGTAGTAGATTTAAATATGTATATATTTTTTTTTGTTGTCCAAAGTTGTCCAAAGAAGCGACGCTAGCAGTCCACAATGGAGTGCTGATACCAACCTTGATGTATGGCAGTGAGGCATGGAACTGGCAGAGGAAGGATGAAAGTAGACTGAATGCTGTATAAATGAGATCTCTGAGACGAATGTGTGGTAAAACCATGTATGATCGTGTGAAAAATGTTGAGATTCGTAAAGAATGCAAGGCTGATGTAAGCGTAGTGAGCAAGATTAAGAAAGGGACGCTTAGATGGTTTGGGCATGTAGAGCGAATGAACGAAGAAAGGAGTGTAAGGAGAATATATGACGCGAATGTGAATGGAAGAAGAAGCCGGGGACGTCCAAGGAAGACGTGGCACGATCAAGTGAATGAAATACTTGAGTCGGGCCATGTCAGAAGTCGGAATAACAGAAGAGAATGTATGAGGCGTTGTATGAATGTGAATGAAGCAAGAAGTGTATGCCAAGATCGAGTTGTTTGGCGGTCCGTCCTCTCTGCCTACCCCTGCGGGGAAACGGCGTGATGGTTAGTTAGTTAGTTAGTTAGTTAGTTAGTTGATATTTTATTCAATAAAACGCGTGTCTAACAGAATAATATTTGTATCCTTGTTATAAATAACATGAAAAACATGTATTAATATATTAGTTATTGTAATATTTGAACTCGTTAAACATGCTTAGTCACTATCCAACTTCGAGCATGTTTCAACATTGATTTTTTAGAGTACGCATAATATGGAATATACAATATGGTAACTTGTCTTAATTTTTGCAAAGCCACAAATTTCTTGGCATTGCGGATGAAAATATTGCATAGCAGTGGCTGGTCAGTGACCATCCAGATGTCGTGATTTTAATTCGTCGGCTGGCTAAGTCCCCCATTATGACAAAAGCAACACTTTTCGCTTAGTGTAATGGTAGTATATTGAAATTTTTTTTAAAATTTTAAACATTTTACATCAAAAATACAATGCAAAAGTCAACTTTTTGTAGTTTGTGTAACGGGAGCTTGTTATTCAAATATATAAAAAAATTAAATAAAAACGTAGCCGACAACAATAAATCGTACATAAAATAATATTTATGAATTATCTATTTCAGCTAGCCAAGTTTTCAATATATTTACTAACTGTTTATTTTTAAAACATTTTTTTTTATTTCACCGGGTAACATACGAGTATTTAAACGGCTAGGAATTATGTGGTCTAAAGTTCTTTGTCCATATTTGTTTGTATGCTTAGAAACCATCTATTCTTCATTAAATTTTTTATAGGAAAGTCCCCAGGTTTTAAAATTCCATACCTTATAACAGATTCTAAATAATGTGTTATTCGTAATCCGGGAGTGTTTGTTCTTGGTACATATGATCTATATTTTTTTTACAAAAACTAGGTTATTACTCACAATCATTATGAAGGGTTAGATTTGATAAGGTATCCAAATTTAAAAAAATAATACGTTAGTACCACCCAACCTAACCTAATCTAACACAACCCATACTTATACTTAGACCGGTTAGTGGCCGAGTGGTATAAAGCATCGTATTCACACCAGGTTGTTGCTGGTTCAATCTGCCGCTAGCTATGTCCTCCATCATTAGGCCTGCAAAATTTTTCGATTATTTTTATGGTAGAAAGTAAACTATGATATTGTTAGGATATTTGTAACCCGGGAATGTTGGCCTTTCTTCAAAATAAAAGATAATGTAAAAGTTAGGAAAATGCCTACTATTATAAATTGAGTAAGGTACGGTAGTGTTTTCATTTTTGCTGTATTTCCGTGTTGCTTTAACACGCTTATGCTTGTCGCAGTATTGGCGGGCTCCCCACAGGCACAGGAGTTATGCCCCTAAAAGTCCACAATGGCCTCTTAGTTCTGACACTAACGGTATACTGTATACCACAGCAGCCCACGTCCCAAATGGCCGTGGAGTCAACTAGAAAACGCGTATGTAATCAGTAGGTGCCTACAGTAAAGACGCTCTACAGTACTGCACAGTACGCACTGCATGTAAATATACTTAGTATACTGCATCGCTACCAGCCTACAAAATAAGTAAACTGTGTTAAAACATCGATTTAGTTAACTAATTGACTTTTAAGGTAGTGTTTTTAATGAAAAACACGTGGGAAAAGTATTGTTCGCGTAGCCGGGTTTTGAACTTCAAACCTTGCGCTATCCAGCAGTCTGCTCTAAGACCGGTATAGCTCAGTGCTATACCGGTCTTAGAGCAGACAGTTAAAATCACGGCTGCGGCTGTGAGCATCTATCTGATGAGTTTATTTATATGTTAACTGTCAATTATATCATTTACATTACGTATTTAAATGTGATCGAGGGGATTTATAATATATTATATAACATTATGGTCCTGCTACTGAGAACTCCATTGCTCCCTTCTTCCTTTAAGGTTAAACGATAGGCGTTCACAGATGGCGCTAATAAAAATATTTTATAAAAAATAACTTTCAGCACTTAATGCTTTTAAATATTGAGATGAATTGTTTGTTGGCGGGTGTACATGCGGAACATGAAATGGGATATACCTATTTTAAAATTTAATGTAAATTTATTTTAATAATGTTATTATGTAGTTCTTGTCACAAAACAGAATCTTTCGATCCGTTTCGTAAGCACATTTGAATTTACAATCTTAGTAAAGTTCATCAATAGATCTACTATATAAAATATCCCCGACTAGCTCAACTCAGGGTAGATGGATGTATACGAAAAAATGATACATCCGTCTTTTAATCGTGTTGTCAGTTCGTTGATGGACATTTTCGAAATTACCGCTTAGTTATCATTAATAAAAACAAATACATATAAATAGAAACAGGAATAGGGAATTCAAAATAAAACAACTCTCTTTTGCTATTTAAAAATACCTGGCAGTCAGGTCTATATTTTTATAGCTGCTACTAAAGGCTTTAGGAAAAGCTTTAACCTTTCTGTGGATGTCTTCTGATTATTAAAGGATAGAATGAATTTGAGTGATTTTAAATGATTTCAGTTTTATCAAAAAGCAAAAGGGAAATAAATAAGTAAGTAAATTGGAACGGAACCCGTTGTTAGTCGCAGAAGCTGGTGACAGGGCGGCTCCTCAGACTAGAATGAATGTCCCCTCTGTCTTTCCAACACCCCTTGCCGTCGCTTTACCCCCTCCCCTTACCATATGGAGCGGCTAGCAAAAATACTTATCATAGACAACTAATGTTTATTTATGGTTAATTCCGGGTCTGCGGTTTGTCAACCTTAGTTGGTAGGGACTTGCTTCATAACATTCTGTAAGCAATTTAATTTGTTATCATTATGTAAGTTGTTTCGATGTTCAAGGAGTTTTAAAACTCCACACTTTAATACTAGTAGTAGTAGAACTCCATTGAATTAAAAAAATAATTAAATGGAGTTCTACGAATTAAATACAAAAACAATTAATAAAATTAGATAAATTGCTGTTGCAAGTTTAAAGCGCAAGTCCTTCGACAAACTTATAAAAATATTGTATTTGTTAGTTACACAATAATATATAGTTTATGAGAAAGGTAGAGATGTCCTATAGAAGCCACAAGGTTCGCCAATATTAATATTGTTTAAAAACTTCATAGAACTACAGAATTTCGTATTGAATTATATTCCAAAAGTAATACAACTTAACACTCTTGAACGTAAGAATCTTATTTATGTATTTGAAACACAAATTATTAAACAATAAAATGTAAGAAAGCTTTGACTGCCCAACTAGGAACAAATCCCCTTTTAGGACAGTCAAATTGACAAGTTTAGTTCGTACTAAGTGCCATTATACAAAAATTGAAGGGAAAAAAGATAGTATTGACATAGTATGTTTTTTTTTCGTTCTTTCTTTTATATCTTCATTTTCTTTTTTCCAGTACAATTTCGGAACCCATTGAAAAGAGCTTCAAAAATAAATTAAAAATAACGAAACACCTCGCAACTCGATATTTGGATATCCACCACATATTTAATTCCTTAGAACAGGCAATATGTCAAGCTATGAATTAATATCGACCAGGCAATCATAATGCAACTTCAACTTACATGTACGTCAATTGATGATAAATTACTATATTTTGCAAATAATGTTCCCAATGTAAATTTCAATGAAAATAAATTAAATGTAATGTATCTAGAAAAAAGTTTTATAATTAAGTATAAAGCGATGTAAAGAATAGTAGAGACAAAAACAATTGTTTGTACCAGATAATTTTAGTATAGTGTAACATTTAATATAGAATAATAGTTAAGTTTAAACAGATAAAAAAAAGTAAAGCAATCGTTTAGGTTTAGCAGATAATATGAGTATAGTATAATATCGTAAATCATATCAGAACTACAGAATACTAATTCGAATGTACGAGTATCATGTCTTGTGGAAGGAATATACCGACAAATTGAATTATCACACGTGCCACAAGTTACATGACTTGAGGTTAAAGTTTAGCTTTCTCTAACTGTCCACTCAATGGTACATCATCATTATCATAATCTCTCTCGTGTTGTTTTCATAATGACCTGTTTACTGTTTCTGGTTTATTTTCTTGCTTTTAGAACAATTTCTTATTATAAGCACTACTCTAATTCAGTGGTGACTCGTGACTTTTTAGCGTGATGTAGTGCTAATATTGAATAATTCGACCTTGTTGATGTTGTTGCAGCCGAAAAAAAAAGGATGTATGAAAATCTTTCAGCAAACCAAACCAAACCAAAACTGAAAATTCCCGTTAGTCTTCATATAAAAGGGCATTATAAAGACCATTTTAAAAGTCCCCATAAGAACATCAACAAAAGAAATTTTCAAATCTCTTGCAATACTTAACATTCAAAATATCTATGCTAAGAAGGTTTTGATCAAACATTTCAAAAGTTTAAAAAAATTGAAGAATCTTAATTTTCACTAGACAGGAGCGAACCAAAATGACATTATGAATAATTCTAAATTTAAAACTGCTTTTGGACAAAGGAATTATAAATGTCTCTTCACCATGTCATATAATTCACTTCCGCCGGTCTTAAAAAAATCAAACCTGGATCAAAGAAATTAAAGAAGAGGAGTTATCAAGCATCTTGAAAAGAACTTAATTATAAAATAATCATATTTAAATAAAACCTAGTCCGTCTCAGCACAGGAACACCTAGTGATGAGGAGTAAGGGAAACATTAAAAATTATCTTATTAGCTTTTAATCATTGAAGAAGATAAGTTCACGACTTGCTAATATTAGAACTTGAAGTATGATATCGGTGTAGATGGCGTAAATTGAACTGGTTTCATTAGCTAAGTTGGTTAAGCGGTTACCCCGGATAGGTAGAGGTCCTGGGTTCGAGTCCCAGATGCGACTGAAATCGTTTTATTTTCTTTTGTTTTTTCGGTTTCGTGGTTCATTTGGGATGTGTTAATATTATCTTCTTCAATTATTAGCTTTTGTAAAATTTTATTAACTATATGAAAATATGTATTTTAACTAAATAAAAAAATAGTTTTAAGGTACGACAATAACAATCACTCCAGTACACCAAAAACTCGTATACAAGGTTTGATATGTAACAGGAAGGTAGTAGATATCTTGGATAAAGATCACTATTCAGAATCTAAACGTTGCTTTAAATGGATGTAGCCATGTTTAGCGACTGAATGGTCAGGCACTTTCCAAATTTCCCTTCCTCATCTCTCCCCCCATCCACTCCCTTCAGCCACACAACAAACCCATCCCATTTAGGGATGCCATAATAATAAAGTAATAATAATACTTGGATGGCTTGTACAATGCCGTTTTTTTTTGCGAAATCACCCAAATAGCTCTGTACAAATACTACTTTCCAGGGTTTATCTTATTATGTACAAACAGATACAGAAACATACTTACCTGGCAGGTCACTCCATATTAAAACGTAAAATTACAAAGTTTTCGCTTGAGAAGATATGATTTTGCACGCACAGGACACAATATTAGAAAACAGTGCACATTGCGTGATATTGCCGTTAAAGTCCTATTTGTCATTAATATTATATTTATTAGAAAGTTATTGGCAAAAGAAGAGTAGGTATTTATTTAAAACATTATTTTATTTGAGATTTTAGATAATAATTATTTGCATTTACAAATATTTATAGTTATTTACATTGTCACGGACTATGAAAAGTTTCAAATTTTTCCATACTAATCCAAAAACGGAATGCGCACGTGACGTCAGATGTTCCAAATGCAATGGTACCAATATAACAAGGTGTTTCGATGAGGTGTTTTTTTATTAACCTTTAAATAGCGATTTATAAATTCTACGTGAAATTTTATATAGTAAAAGTTACATATTGCGAATCGACGTTCGCTGATCTATATGAATACATATTTTTAAAGGCATTGAATTTTTCACTGGAGTTCCTTATTGTCTTTCGCATACGAGTATATATGCTTAAAACTTAAGCACCTCTTATTATTTTAAACATACGAGTGGGTTCGTTAAATTTCAATTCTTCGTGTATTTAATTAGTGCGACTTTCGCTTGCCATAAAAATGATATATTACCCAGTAGGTAGGTAGGCACGCCATAGCCATAAGCAAGCAAATTTTATGTTCCGTGGCGAACAGAGGAAGAGATAAGTTATCTTTAATGATTGTGTATTATCGGAGTGTCACTTCCTCGGGTGTTTCCTGCGTCTTTTATTACGAAATAACCTAGTATTGATTTGTCGCATTTATCAATGAAGTAATGTACCATGTAATTCATTGCAATAAAATTGATAAATCGATATATTATTTAAAATAACTGCGCGTTGGCAAACGGGATAGAGCGATACACAGATTCATAATGGCAGCTTGACCTTGATTAATATACTTTCATATGTATTTACATCTTATTCTCTGAAATTTGATTAACTTGGTGGTGTTATTACTTATGTATAGGTTACCGACTTATCTCAAAATGTATTTTTCACGATATTCTCTTCTCTAACCATTCTCTTAACGTGCCTAAATCATCGCAGTGTCCCCCTCTTAATCTTACTAAATACACTTATATCAGTCTTATATTCCTTTTCAATCTTCTCCTAAATTTAAATTTAAGAGATTCGTAAATAATACAAGGCTGTAAGCGTAATGAGCGATATTAATAGAGGGACGCTTAGATTGTTCGGCATGTATAGCGAATTAACGAAGAAAGTGTAAGTAGAATATATGACACGAATGTGAATGGAAGAAGAAGCCGGGGACGTCCGAGGAAGACATGGAATGATCAAGTGAATCAAATACTTGAGTCGGGCCATGTCAGAAGCCGGAATTACAGAAGAGAATGTATGAGACGTTCTATGAATGTGAATTTAGCAATAAATGTGTACCAAGATCGAGTTGTTTGGCGGTACGTCCTCTCTGCCTACCCCTGTGGGGAAACGGCGTGATGATTAGCTAGTTAGTTCTTCTAAATTCGATCACACATGGTTTTTGCATTCATATGCTGCTACATCCAGATCACTTTCTGTGGATAAAATCAAAATAAGATCGACTTATATTCCTCTTTGTTTAAACTAGGTGGGCGAGCAAGTATATGATATTTTTTCAGAATACTTAGATAAATAAATTATTAAAGGTGTAAAATTTGGAACAATAAACTGTAATTTATAAAATCTACCAACAACTGTTCTTAGTCATACATAAACTATATTGTAAATCCCATTATAAAAAACAATCAATAAGCAATGTTTTCACACGTACTCGTACACTTATACCATCGTATAAGGAATCTGAAGTTAAAGCTTTTTCATTCTTAACCTAACCTTTTCTTTGGGAATCCAAACTCCAATTTGTTGACTTTAACTCACTACATATTTTAACAGTTCTAATCTATAATATAATAATAATGTATAATACAATAACATATAATATAATATTATATAATATAATAATGCATAATATAATAATATATAATATAGTAAAGTATTATATAATAATATATAATACAACAAAATATAATATAATAATATATAATACAATACAATAAAATATAATATAATAATATATAATATAATAATGCATAATACTATAATATATAATAGAATAATACAATAATATAATATGATAATATATAATATAATAATATGAGTGAGCTGTCAATATACGCGGTTAGTGATCGTGGTAGTGTACGTTAAGAGATAGGGATTTAAGCTCCATAATCTTGCGTATCCTTATTATTACATAAAATCCTTACATACCGTTTCTGATTTTCAAAAAAAATTGCATGCGAATGAAGACCATGATCCGAAACAGGTAGATATTGCATTTAAAAACAAACTAGGCTTTTCAACTGATCGTAATACTTTTTACCTAAAATGTAACAAACTATGTTAACTCGAGTTAACAATTTGTTTCACTAATCAGTTAGCGCCATGTGTTTATTTAGAGAATTACTAGATTTAAATAATACATTTCAAGAGTCGTAAATTATTATCTCAACGAAGTCGTGAATTTACCTTTTTCAGTGAATTCCGCGGAAAGATATGGTAATGCTGTTTACTTCATTGTTTTTACATACAGTTTGGCAATATGCGTAACTGGTTGGTGCTGTGAAGCCATATTGAGTTAAACACGATATTTAGAGTTTTGCTGTAATACTTATTTTCTTCTCTGCTTTATTTTTTTGTCAATTGTCGTGCGAAACTGCCTCAGCATAGGGACAAAATAAATAAAATGGTCCTCCATTAAATTTATTCATGGGTAATAAAAATTCTAAAAACATGTTTTTATTTTTTTGTTGTTTAAAATTACTATGGAGGGTTGTATGCCTAAAACTTAAACTGACGAAAAGGAGAAGGCATGCAAGGCAGGCTTTCATCAAGAAAATGGTAGACCATGGCTGATGATGTCGGTGACATTCATAAAATGACGACGAATATCAAACTCGTAATCAAATAGGCATCGAACATTAAATTGATGAGGAGGTACTTGATTCTGTTACCAATGTTCAAGATCTCGGAATCGAATTCGATAGTAAACTTACTGTCTAGGATATATAATTTTCTTGAATTTATTTATCGAGGCACTAAAACATTAAAAAACCCAATGTCTCTCAAATATTTATACACATCCATAATTCGCAGCGCTCTTGAGTTCATTAGTAGTTTGGAGTCCTGTATACGAAATTCACGAAATGAAAATCGAATCAGTTCAGAAGAGACTCACTCGGGTATTATCCTATAGAACCGGGTTGTTCACACTGCTTACATACTAAAAGAAATTCCTAGAAAATTTCAAATTATAATCACTAAATTAACTTCGTGAAAAAAATGACATCAATTTTTGTTTCAAAATTACAATAACATATTCATTTCAAAAGAACCAACTTAACCTTCTCCCAACCTCTTGTGCAAATGTATCCACTGTAGTGGCGAGATTCCGGACATATTAAGCGATAGCTCCTAGAACTTTAGTTCAATATCTTCTTTTCACGTGACTTCACTTGGTGCAAACTTTATTTTCTGTCGTTTTTTTTTTTTTACTTTTGTTTAATTTTTACATATTCTTAAATACCGTTTTTGAATGTTTGGTGTTTATTCTTTCTTATTTCTATCGAGTATATTAACCCTTAGTCTGTTGTGTATATTATAAATAAATAAAATAACTAATAATATATAAAAAAAACAATACAATATTATACCTACATTTATAACTTGATAAATTTGATAACAAATAATTCACAAAGTGAATCATTACAAAGTAACTATTTCGCAAAACGCAGTTATTTTGTTAACTACTTTTTAGTTCCCACTGGGAATTTCAATCCCAAAGTTTTTTTCTCAGAATAGGGATTAGGGTGATGGCAATTTTTAATCTCGGAATCTCGGTGCCAGTACAGGGATATTATTTATATAAAAATTAATAGTTAAAACAGATGTTTTGTTTTTATTTTTCAGGTAAATACATAGAATAAGTAACATAAAGGAAAACACTTGAAAGAGAATATAATTGACTTTTTGCTGCTGCAATTTTTCCTCATGGTGTTTCAGTACTCCTGGCATCCTCTCTCTCGACCTCATGTCAAAGCTCTTCATTACAGATAATATGATATTATCTGTACCATTATCTCCTAGGGCATTAATTTTTCTGAAATCACGTGATATACTCTCAAAGGTTATTTTCAATACTGCTGATTGAATATAAGTTTTACCATACTTTCAACTTCTAGTTATTGGCCATAATTATTATGGAATTTAGTGACAATTCCGTCCCACGTAACCACGTAAACAGATAATAAATAATATGATTTCGCGAATAAATCGTACGTACCTTATTTTTATATGCAAACAAAACTCAAAATTGACAAGTGAAAGCTCGTCTGCGTGATCGATCCAGGCGTAGTGATGTCACAAGACTAAATACTAAATGTTATTCAGGCTTCAATAAAACTTTCCTTTCTTCTAAAAAACATGCAAATAAATATAACTTACAAAATCACCTGTATCCCAAGATCTCAAGAAAATTGTGCAATAAACTACGTGTTGCCAATAAAAAAAACATTCCTGTGTGTTGAATCCAAAAAAAATTCCGGGGCTGAGACAAGCGGTCCAGAAGTCCCAGGATCCCAGGTTTAACGTTTGAGGTTATCTGTCTTAGATGTGTTCGGCGGTATGTAGTGTATTGTGATACTTACCAATACTCACCAGAGCGCTTACGTTAATGATTGTCGCGGAGATATTAAATGAAAGAAGGTTCACTATTTGTTAGATTTATTTCTCACGCGTACAAAGATCAGAAGGAATATTTAAAGACTAGAAGTGATGCATTATGCAAATCTACAAGTTACTAGTAAGTTCGACAACACGACCGGATCAGCAGGGAGCAGAAAAGTGAATAATTCTCCTGTTCTGTGGATAACAGAAAGTCGGCCGGTTGTCATTTGAATTAAGGGTTACCATAAGAAAAAAATAAACTTTGTGGCTAATAAATTGTTTGCATATTACATACCTTCCGCCCAGTTTCTTAAACGACTTAAAATTACATAATCTTAAAGTATGGATGTAATACTAATACATATTCTTACAATTATCTTTGATGTAGATCAATAAGTACATACTCCAAATTGCTTATTGTTGATCAATATAAATCAAAGATAATTGTGTTGCATTTGCATATTGTAAATAAACTAAAAATAATTACATTCGACATTTTTTCTTTAAGACTTATTTTAAATATATAACATCACTTTACAAGTCATCTTAAATTGTATTAATAGTATAAATAATAAATACTTAAGCTACCTTCTAAATAAACATTTTGCTTTTAGCAAATAAAGGAGTCAAGTGACTTACGATTAAATACAAGTCGTTATTTCAGACAACTTAAGCTTGATTAAAATCTACATATATATATATGGTAAGTATAATACAGGATTTTTTATATTATTCAACAAAGTGATTTCCCTATCACTGGAATAAAAAGAAAATTATTATTAAACTTAAGCTTAAAATCTAAATGTTTTTAATTTATGCTTATCACAAAAATATAAAGTTGTGTTCATGAAATTTGAGTCTTATTTTGAGTGTTTATTTCTAACTTATCGTTATTGTGGTTGTATAGTATTATCATTTTTCATGAACGAACAAGAGTATATTTTGTACGATTGCTTACCTATGCTTCGGTAAGATGATGAATATATCAGTAAACAATAATTTTAGTAATAACCTTTTAACATGTGTTATGTTGATTATATGGTCAGCATAACACATGTTATCATGTTCTTTAGGTAACAGATATTTTTATGCTATTATATTTATATATGATACATTTTCTATATTTAGTGTAAGATATTGTGTAATGTTTAAATTACTATAGCTAGTTGAATGGTTTGTTTACTTTACCATTTCGTTTTCTTACAACTAGTTACATGGTGAACATGTTTTTAAAGATGAAAAACTTTTCAATATTACAACGGTTCATCTCGTCGATGACCGTGATGCATTTCTTTCTACATAGTGTTTCTGCGCTATGTTTTGAAAATAAAAATTGTATAACAACAGTACTAGAGTTCAAAATTTATACAAAAATTGTAGACTTTAGTATCAGTAACTTTAAAAAAATATACATGGTTAGCTATGTCTTGAATATGTTATTTAGGCTTTATTTTTTAAATTTCTTTTAACCTCTTTGAGTTTAATATGGGTTTTGTAGAAAGAAAATAATTAATTTAATTTGCCAATTTAATTGCATTACGACAGGTATCTGTCGGGAAAATGTACTCTGCGACCAGATCTAGTTCGTTTGATTTCTGGGAGTGGTTCCTGGACAGATGCGTAAGCTGGCACGTTGTCTTCTACAGGTATGAAAGCAGGTTTCAGTCGGTCTATGGAGACACGTTTAGGCTTTCCTTTTATGCTGATGACGAATGTCTTCTCATCGCGTTCTTCTACCTTGTAGGGGCCTTCATAAGGGTTTTGAAGGGGTTTTCTTCCACCGTCTGTTCTGAGAAAGACGTGGGTAGTTTGAGCTAGGTCTTTATGTACAAAGCACTTTCTTGATCCATGAGCGCTGGCAGGTGTTGGCTTAATATTTTCGAATTTTCTCTGCAAGCGACCGACGTATGTGTCAGGATCTTCTCTAGGCGTTTCGGTGAAGAAATCGCTAGGTAGTCTCAATGTTCTACCGTACGTGAGTTCAGCAGGGGAACATTTTAGGTCTTCACGAACTGTGGATCTCAATCCGAGTAGAATTAGTGGGAGATTTTCCAACCAGTTCGGCTCGCCACTTGCCATAAGAGAGGCTTTCAGGGTACGATGCCATCTCTCTATTAAGCCATTGGCCTGTGGGTGGTAAGCGGTGGTTCTTGTATGTTTGATGCCAAATTTATCTGTTAGCTTCTTAAATAAGAAGCTCTCGAACTGACGTCCCTGGTCTGTAGTAATTGTCTCCGGGGTACCGTGACGAGTTATCCAGTGGTTCATCAGTGCGGTTGCTACTGTTTCAGCAGACATGTCCTTTAATGGTACAGCTTCAGGCCAGCGGGTGAATCTGTCGATCATCGTCAACAGGTATTGATAACCGTTGCATGCTGTAAGAGGGCCAACTAAATCAATATGAAGATTGCGGAAGCGGTCTTCTGGTAAAACGTATGTCGATAGTGGAGCTGCTGTATGTTGTGTAACTTTTGCTTTCTGGCAAGGGATACATTGTTTTACGAAGTTTTTTATATCTTTCGCCATGTTGGGCCAAACAAACCTCAATTTAATTGTCTTCGTTGTCCCTAGAATGCCTGGGTGACAGACATTGTGAATACTTCTAATTACCTCTGTTCGCATGGAAGCTGGAACAAAAGGTCTGACATGGCCAGTTGATATGTCACACCATAGTGATCTGTCAGTGCCGGGTATCACCATTTGACGCAGGGAGATGCCGGTGTCATCTTTTGCCTTAATACATTCGTCGTTTTGACACTGCGCTTCTGCCATCTTCCCATAGTCAATTGTAGTAGGACAGTTTATCTCTTCAATGCGAGATAGGGTGTCAGCTACTATATTTTGGAGTTCAGAGATGTGCCTAATATCAGTTGAAAACTGTGCAATGTAATCCAACTGTCTTTCTTGACGTGGAGAGCTAGAGGCTCGTTTCTTGCTAAAGGCAAAGGTGATTGGCTTGTGATCCGTATACAATATAAAATTACGTCCTTCGACGTTGTTGCGAAAGTACTTCACGGCTTCATATACACCTGTTAGTTCGCGGTCGAATGTACTGTAATTCCGCTGAGCTGGTGTGAATTTTTTAGAAAAAAATCCAAGTGGTTCCCATGTGTCGCCGTTGGACTGTTGTAAAGACGCTCCAATTGCTAAGTCACTAGCGTCTACCATTATAGCGATCTTCGCATCGGACTTCGGGTGAGCTAGCAGCGCGGCATTAGCTAGGTGATTTTTACAGTCTTTGAAAGCCTTCGTTAATTCGACGTTCCATGTAAGTGTTCTCTTATCGTTTTTCTTGTATCCAGCGATGCAATCAAACAACTTAGCTTGAGTTTCGATAGCTTTAGGTAGGAATTTTCGGTAGTAGTTTAACATACCTAAAAAGCGACGTAGACCTTTCGCAGTTTTAGGTAGCGGAAATTCTGTTATAGCTTTAACTTTCTCTTTGATGGGAGTCATGCCCGTTTGATTAATAGTATGCCCCAGAAAGTTCACAGTAGTTTCACCAAATTTACATTTTTGAATGTTAATAACTAGTCCGTTGTCAGCTAGACGTTTTAACAATGTGTCTAAATGCCTCTGGTGTTCTTCTTCATTTGCTGAAGCGATCAATATGTCATCCAGGTACACAAAGCAAAAATCTAGATCTCTGGTGATAGCGTGCATAAAACGCTGGAAACTTTGTGCCGCGTTGGATAAACCAAATTGCATAGACGTAAATTCATATAATCCAAACGGTGTGATGATGGCCGTTTTTGGGATATCATCTGGTTCTACGGGTATCTGGTGGTACGCCCGCGCCAAGTCTATAGTTGAAAAAATCTTTGCCTTAGATAGTTTGTGGGCAAAGTCGTGGAGCTGGGGAATTGGATATTTGTCCGGTATTGTTTTCGCGTTTAGGCGTCTATAGTCCCCACAAGGGCGCCATTCTCCATTGGGTTTCTTCACCATGTGCAATGGACTGGTCCAGTTGCTCTTGGAAGGTCTGCATATACCTTGTTCCATTAAAAATTTAAATTCACGTTTGGCTGCTTCTAGTAGGGCTGGTGCCAACCTGCGTGCACGTTCAGTCACAGGAGGGCCTCTGGTTTCGATAAAATGAGTCACCGTATGTTTCTTGGTTTCGGTTGTATTCATGTTCGGGCGCGTCAGACTTGGATACTTGTTAAGAATATCCCGGTACTTCGAAGTATTTGAAATCGTTGAGATTCCCGTGGATATTCCTTTGTACGTCGTGCCGTTGATGTATAATCCGGTGGACTGGTCTGATATTACAGCCTTTTTTAGATTGACTGTAAGATTGAAGTTGTGCAGGAAATCGGCTCCGAGTATAGCTCTTGATACATCTGCAACTATAAATCTCCACTTCATGGTTCTGCGTAGGCCAAGGTTCAAATCCAGGATTTTTGTGCCGTAGGTTTTGATTTTAGTACCGTTTGCGCTGTACAAAGTAGTTGGGCAGTTATCAGAAGTGACAAACTTCCTGTTCTGGATGGAATGTCTAGGAATGACGGATACATCAGCGCCGGTGTCTACAAGAAATTTTTGACGCGTTTCACAGTCAAATATAAAGAGACGACAAGTGTTTGTAGGAATCTCACATGTCTCTACTGTGGAATTCCGCTTGTCGTTTCCCTGTGTATTTTTGGGAAAGGAGCACGGCTTATAGCATCTGTATGCTTTTTCTCCAAATTTATTATGCCAACGGCAATATCCATTGGGATTTCTGTTCGGAGATCTCCCCTGTGATCCTGATCTTGAACGTCTAGGTGGATTTTGTCTTGATGGGGATTGATAATGATGATTTTGAAAATTCTGCCTACCCCGTCTGTGGAAATCAGGTTGTGGATTGACCTGCGATGCCTTCAGTTGCTTCAATTCCTGGGTGAGCTGGAGTACTTGTTTTTGAAGGTCCAGCAGTACCGAGTTGTCTTCCTGTCTTGAGGATCCTGGTCTTTCGTTTCTTTCGACTGCAGCACATTCGTTCGAATTATAGACGTCGACTATTTTATCTGCCGCAGAAGCAAGTTGATTGAGGTCGTTGTCTGGCAGCGCGGATAGGATCGCTCGGATATGTTGTGGAAGTCGCTGCAGCCATAATGTTTTTACGATTGCACTCTTTGCTAAAGACGGTCCAGCCAACTCCATCATATGTCGGAGTAGACCTGTTGGTTTCCTGTCTTCTAACTGGATACCAGTGAGGAGTCGAGTAAGGCGTTTTTCTTCCGAGTCCTGTAGTCGTTCGATGAGTGCCGTTTTGATACGTACGTATTTTTCTTGTACAGGAGGATTTGTTACGATGTCACTAACGCACTGTAGGGTATCTTGGTCGAGTGCAGCAATTATGATGTTGTATTTAGTAAAATCTTCCTTTATCCGTGAATTAACGAACTGAGCCTCCGCCTGAGCGAACCAAAGAGTGATGTTGGACCGCCAACAGGGTGGTAAACATACAGAAACCTGCTGAACGTCTGACGTCGGTGCATTGTGTTCTTCCATCTTCAATTTGCCGATGTCTTCTTTTGGAATTACGATGAGATTTGTTGTACTTGATTCTTCGTTGGGTTTTTCTTCACGAGTGGTCATTACATAATTCCGTCAGAGTTTTATGCATTAAATATGGCAAAAAGTATGGCAAATATGGCAAGATAATGTGTAAATTTGTCAAGGTTAGGATGTATGTTAGAATGATTGCATTTTAAAATCCGTAATCCATAACAATTTAAAAATTTAAAATCTCAAAAGGTTGTAAAAAATGTAAAACGGTTAAAATCTTTTCATAGAATATAATAAAAAGTTTGAAAGAAACTAATGTTCAAACAAATTGATTCTAATATTATTTGAAATTTTGAAAGTTGGAACAAAATAATTGTAACATTATTGGCGTTGCATTGTATGCTTTTACGGAACACATTTGAATTGTAACACTTTTGAAACAAAATAAATTGTAACATTATTTGCGTTGCATTGTATGCTTTTACGGAACACCTTTGAATTGTAACATTTTTGGTAAATAATACTCTAAAAAAAAAAATGAAATCTTGATTTTCACTATGAAGTTATTAATTAAAATTTTTTTACTTTTTTTAAACATTTACGTGTTAGAAGGCAATCAACTCGTCTCAGCTGCGGGATCGGGTCTGATTCGTCTTTTCCAGAATGTTTTGGGTCAGATCCGACGATAATTCCGCCGCTCGAATCGACGATTTTTCTTTTGTATATCGCTGGAATAGATTGTAACAAAGAGATTAGTTTTTATTGCAATCAAGAATTGAGGAAAAATATTAATTGTGTCACTATTTTCATTAATACATGAAATTTTAGGCATTGTAAAGATATGTTTTTATTCTTAGCGCCTGTAAGCTGTTAGAGCTGATGATAGAGAGAATTTAAGTTTATTCCTTTGGAAATGTGACAAATAATATGATAAAACCAATTCTGAGTAATAATAAATTCTTATTTTTCAATACAAATCTAGGCATATTTGCGGATTGCAAGGTTAATCATGGATTACTTTATTATTCGACATCATAGCATTTACCAATTGCACGTGATTATTTCACGAGGTATATTAATAAAATTACTGAGGTTTTTAAAAAAATTCTAAATATTGTTCTGCACTGTTATTTATTAATTAGGAAAGATGTACTTACCAGGGAAAGTAACCTCAGGATTCACTATTCTACTCCTGCCGACCGGCCGTTATGAATTATTCGTGTTTTCGGGGTCACCAATTTAACGTTTGAGGTTATCTGTCTTAGATGTGTTCGGCGGTATGTAGTGTATTGTGATACTTACCAATACTCACCAGAGCGCTTACGTTAATGATTGTCGCGGAGATATTAAATGAAAGAAGGTTCACTATTTGTTAGATTTATTTCTCACGCGTACAAAGATCAGAAGGAATATCAAAAGACTAGAAGTGATGCATTATGCAAATCTACAAGTTACTAGCCAGTTTGACAACACGACCGGATCAGCAGGGAGCAGAAAAGTGAATAATTCTCCTGTTCTGTGGATAACAGAAAGTCGGCCGGTTGTCATTTGAATTAAGGGTTACCATAAGAAAAAAATAAACTTTGTGGCTAATAAATTGTTTGCATATTACACAGGATTGAAAGCTCTAGTTCCCACGAAACTAAAACCGATCTCGCGCAAGGTTTTCCTTAAACCGTATCTCCGTTACCTCATCAAATCTGTCATTGTATTAACAACACATTCAGGTATTGTCGCCTACGTCTCGTTAGTTCCCCACTAAGGTAGGCAGTTAGTAGGCAGCAAAACCTACCTGAATCGCTGATTAGTGCAGGTAACCCGCGGGTCGTAAACTCACCAGTTACTCTCGGGTCGGTTTTATAGCGTTGACTTAACCTTTGGTTTGTTATTGCTCCTTGGGTTGTAAAACTCGATAGAAGGTTAGGATTGGGAGCCTTGGTAAAAAATGACGTAAAGATTTTGATAACATTTTAAAATAATTTTGTCGATTGTTTTGTTTTGCTACAAACCTTCCCGGGTTATCTTTACATATTCTCACCCTATACATTACTATCTGTAACTGGTATTCTATAACTTACTCACTTGATTACAGCACTTATAAATTGCTAAGGCCTAGTTGATTCATCCAAAAGTCATTGTTGAGCGAAACGTGTTTCATTTAACCAAAAATTTGTAGCGTTGGGCGCTAAAATGTAGCATCGCTATTGCGTGCTCGACTGTATCTCAGGATTCGTGGGTGAGACTGATGGATGAAGCACGGGGATTTGGTGATGTAAAACACGATACAGGAAATAAAACCCTATTCACAGGAAAACATAGTCTTTATTGGCTCTAAAACCCCAATTATCATGGTGAACAAAAGAGAAGAGTAGAGATGAGGATTAATTCAAAACAAAACGGTTTAAATAATAAATGATGGCTCTTGTGGTCAGATTCTTCTCCTCAGCATCAGGCAAGGCCGCTCCAGTTCTGATGCTCACCGATTCCCACGGTCACCTTCAGCGATGTATATGACGACTCTTCGGAAGCGCCATCCGCCACAGCTTCTTCCGTGGGGTTCAGACAATAGTATGTAAGGATGCTACCTTAGGTCCTGTTTGGTCATCGATACAGCAACTGACTCTCGTGTCCGTTCATCACTCTGCAGGGATTTTCTCCAACGCAACAGGCACGCGCAGTTGGGTTTCATAACCTTACAATTTGGCCATCAATAAACTAAAACATACCCACTTCGGGTAAATTGAATAGACGCACTCCGGCGTCAAACAAAACAGAAAATTAACACATAATCACTCCCAAAAATCACGTCGAGTTCGACCGCCCGTGTCAGGTTATATCTGCTGCCATTTTGAACCCACCCTCTGACGGATGTCCCGTCCATAGACACGTAATGAAATTCTGTCATAGACAATCGCAGTGTTGAATCCATATCAGGTATAATAATTACGTTACAAATTTCAAAGTTAAAAGATCACTAATAAATGTTGATTTTGCTTGACGACCAGTGCCTGTTTCCTTTAACGTGCGTTT